>JAJHUR010097263.1:1216-12300 GCA_027495735.1 Lutjanus campechanus
TGTGTATTTCTGCTGCATGAAAGTGTCCAAAAACAGTTGACAGCTTTTGTCTTTACAGTTACTGTCACTGGATCCATTGCTCTGAAGGGAGAGACTTTTTTAGAATGTCTGGCAGAAAAATCCTCTACAGAGTTTAAGGCTTGTAATGACAAATTGTTAAAAAAGGTGAGAACATAGATTTATAAATAAACAGCACATTATCAAACCTGTAATAATATTATTAATTTAGGTATTTGTTAATAATATAGTGATGTATAGAAAATGTATTAAGTGTTGAGAGTCGCTTCCTTTCAGATGAAAGAAGTGTACAGCACTTTGAGAGGATTTGACACCTTAACAATTAACAAATACAGGTACACACTTTGTTTGCCAAGTAAAATGATTTGTGTTATCTTTCTGTTTTCAGTGTGTGACTAAAATCCGTATTTTCTCTTCACTGAAGGGTTGGAAGCATAATCGGAGATTTTGAAGTCACCCTTGCTTACGACATCTCCATGCAAGAGCTGAACAAAAGAACAGAAGAGCTGATTAAACTTCTGAATGCATCATTTATGTTGGAGACTTCAGGTAATTATGTCTAACAGAGTGGTAGATTCATTCAGATAGATTCATTTTAAGCCCAATTCATCCGTGGCACAAATGTTCAAGACGATCAAAATAACATTAAAACCTTGTTTACTTGACAAACTCTCGTCTCGTGTGAGCCAACAAGTCAACAAGTTTAGATTTCTGAGTTCATTTTACTAAAATTTATCAAGCTAGGGTATGATGGAACACAACTTTCGCTGCACAAATTCAGATCTGTCCATTTTTTTGTACAAAATATTAACTGTTTTATTTTGAAGTAATCCAAAAGTATTCAGATTAGATTCAGATTCAGATTTTTTTGTAATCCAAAGGATTATGTAACTAATTGCAAAAAATGTCAAGTAATCTGACCGAACCTTGCAGACTGTACTGATTCAATTCTTATTTTCTTTGCAGGTGTTGTCCAATTAACCATGCCAGATAACCCTGTGTTTTACAACTCCAAAAACACACTTACATGCTCAGTAAGGGAGGACCTGGGAACCGAGCCAGAGTGGAAGCTGAAAAGAGAGGACCAAGTATTTAAGATAACTAATGGCACAGAGGCAACGGTGACACTGGGAGATCTGCAGACCACTATTGGCCTTGAAAATACAACAGAACTCTGGGCAGGTACGTTTGTTTCAGCCACACATCATCAACCACAGAGGGCCTCATTCACCAACCGAAGAAATGCTGACATGTTTGTGCAAAATAATCGATTATTGTGTTTTCTTCAATTCCACAGTTGTATATATTACAGTGTTTAAACTACAAAAATATTTCTTGTAATTTATTATTTAGAAATTTAAAAAAAAAATGTTTTAAAGTATTATGGTCTTACACATAATTAATTTGACTTTACAGTGTGATTATTTATAGCTTACAAATAATTTCAAGAAAGAAACAAATCACCAAAAAATCAAACAGGTTTCAGTGCATATATATATATATTTTGTTTAAATAATGTATATTAATGTCTGGGGTTGTCCAGGACGACGTCTGAGATCAGACATGGGGCAGCTGAACGGGACCTGGGTGTTTGCTTCATCTGAAAAGAAATGATAAAAATCAAATTATTGTGTGGTGACACTTTCAGTGTTTTAATGTTTTAAATGTTTACGTTTTACATACAAAAGCTGGCAGCTGTTCTTTAAATGTGTCACATGTTTCATGGTGTTACAGCCATAGCTTTTTTTTTTTTTAAAGTGCCGTTAAACTGGTATTAATTCTGAAAAACACAACTTATCTTCTTGATTCTGCGCTGACACCGCTCAACCACCTTTAAATAAGTTTGGGACTTCTTCACTTCTCCGAGGGCACGCAGCCCTGCAGTCTCATGCCCTTATATGGGCATTGGCAGGGTATTTCCCTATGCTAATTAAGAACAACTGGCACTTACGAAGACAATGGCATCCATTATAAGCCCAAATATACGAAGAACGAAGAACACCCTCCTGAATCTGACTTAGACGTTTT
This sequence comes from Lutjanus campechanus, assembly GCA_027495735.1. NCBI lineage: Eukaryota > Metazoa > Chordata > Actinopteri > Lutjaniformes > Lutjanidae > Lutjanus > Lutjanus campechanus. The sequence goes on from JAJHUR010097263.1 coordinate 3,263, forward strand.
CTTTCTTCAGAACAAATTTGATTAAAAAAACTTGAAAATATTGGTGAATGAGGCCTGAGTAAATTTACTCAAGTACTGTATTAAAGTACTATTCTCATGTATTTGTATTGTAGAAAAGGTTCTGGCAGTGGGTTCATGTACTTTACTTGAGTATTTCAACTGAATGCTACTTTGAATTTCTCTGCTACATTTTGGAGAGACATGTTGTACTTTTTATCTACATTTATCTGATATTTATCTAACATTTATCTGTATATTATGAGTTTGACAATGTTATAGGAGTGCAATGCTAAATTGATGGAGTACTTATTGATTCACAAACAAAGTATATGATAAACAAATAAAATGCGTTGTTATATTAAACTACCCTACAGAAGATAAGGCAATTAAAATTAGCTCCACCAACGCAGCTTAGGCATTAATGTGCAAATAATTATAAATAGTTCAATGATTTACTCATATACAAGTCCTGCGTTCAAAATCTTACTGAATAAATAGAAACCTTTTCCCAAAATACTGCTGGTTCTGTGTTGTTGGCCTTTCAAATCTGCTGCCTGCAGTGAGCCACAGGAGCATCAATTAGCGTACGTTAAATGAGGTGCGTCAATTAAGTAAAACAATAAAAGTAACATCGTCTCCTAACTGGAAGTGATGCAAAGCGAACATCAGAATCCTTGATTATTTTAAAGGAGGTGTCCTAACCTGCTCCGTTCATCAGTTTCACGCAGTTGTTTCAACTCCAAGCTATTTTATCTGGTAAAAATCAACACTGACATCCTCAATGTTTCTGTTTCCACTCATCAAAGCAGTCAGCAGGGAGGAGGAGAGAGTAATTAACAAGGCTGAGAACTAGGAGCAACACATTTAATATGATCCGCAGGAACCTTTTTATGGGGATATCCTCAAAGAGCACAAGGTTTGGTAGGAAAACAGGGAGCTGCTGAGAGAAAACAACTTAAAAACCCAAACTAAAAGTATGAGCTTTCAAATGACTGTGGTGTGGCTCTTCAAGGAACATTGTGGAAGACTTAATGGCATCTAGCAAGGATTTTGCAAATTGCAAACACCTTGTCTCCTTCTAAACACGTAGGAGAACCTATAGTGGCCGTGAGACTCACGCAAAAAGACAAAGGGCGTATCTAGAACCAGTGTTTGGTTTGTCTGTTCTGGGCTACTGTAGAAACATGGCGGTGCAACATGACGACCTCTGCAGATGAGAACCTGCACCCTCTATACACTCTTAGGAAGGGTTCCAAAAAGGGTTCTTCCTGAAGGGCTGAGGTTCCATCCAGAACCATTTACTTCTGAAGAATTGAAGAAAGGATTCATCAAGGGTTCTTTGTAAGACTAAGGGTTCCATTAAGGACCATTTTCATCAAAAGATCTCCTTTTTGGAATGGTTGTTCAAATCCTTGAAGAACTCTTTTGACAAGGATTCTTTCAATCGTAATATAAAAGGGTTCTCTGTAGAACCCCCAGGGTGGGTTCTTGATAAAATCCTTGGAATACAAAAAGGGTTCTAATTCGAAACCCCCTGGGTGGGTTCTAGATAAAAAACATTTGGAATGTGAAAGGGTTCTTTGTAGAAACCCCGGGTGGTTTCTTGTTAGCACCCTTTGGTTTGTCTGTTCTGGGCTACATGGCGGAAACATGGCGGTGCAACATGATGACCTCTGCAGATGAGAACCCGCACCCTCTGTACACTCTTAGGAAGGGCTCCCTTTCGGAGGGTCTTCCTGAAGGGCTGAGGTTCTGTCCAGAACTATTTGCTTCTGAAGAACTGAAGAAAGGATTCATCAAGGGTTCTTTGAAAGACGAAGGGTTCAATTAAGAACCATTTTCATCCAAATAACTCTTTGTGGCAGAAAGAGTTCTGCAAAGATGTCAACAATTTGACAAGGATTCTTCATACTTTGAGAGGTTCTCGGTAGAACCCCCAGAGTGGAATCTAGATAAATCCCTTGGAATATTAAAGGATTCTCATGAGAACGCCCTGGGTGGGTTCTAGGGAAAAACCCTTGGAATGCGAAAGGATTCTCAGTAGAGCCCCTGGGTGTGAGATTAAAACCCTTGGAATGTGAAAGAGTTCTCGGCAGAACCCCCAAAGTGGGTTGTTGATGAAATCATTGGAATATAAAAGGGTTCTTGGTAGAACCCCCCCTGGGTGTGTATGAGATAAAAACCCTTGGAATGCAAAAAGGTTCTTGGTAGAGCCCCTGCATGTGTTCTACATGAAATCATTGGAATATAAAAGGGTTCTTAGTAACCCCCCTTGGTGAAGAATCTTGCTAGAATCAACCAGAGGTTCTGGGTGGAAGAACTGCACCACAGAAATGGCGGACTCTGCCACTTCTCCTTTAAAAACCCTTATAAGGAGTTTCGGGTGAAACTTTTCACAGATGGTCTGAGGTATAACCCTTTATGTTGGGGTCTGGGTAGAACTCTCTGAAAGAGTACTTAGTGGAAACTTTATAAAAGGTTCTATCAGGAACCAAAAAGGGTTCTCCTATGGAGGCAAGCCGAAGAACTCTAAATGGCTCTAGCTAGGCCCTTTATTAGAGTGTAAATCTAAATTATTCTAAAGTAACGAAAACTCGATTCTTATTTTCACGTGATTATACACTAATTAAAACATGGTTATTGAATATTATTTTTCATTTCTTCTACATTCTGCCAATAAATCTCACAAAATCTTTCACATAACTTTTAAATTATAAAATAAATGTAGTGGAGTAAAAAAACTTTTTGGCTCAGAAATGTAGCCAAGTAGAAAAACAAAGTAGCATTTAAAAAAAAAAAGAAATTCGTGCAGTAGAAGTACCCCAAAGTTGTACTCAAGTACAGCATCTGAGTAAATGTACTTAGTTACTTCCCGCCGCTGATAATCACATAAAAGTTCTATGCATACCGTCGTGGCTTCATCTCTCATCCCTATATTCTTTTTTCTTAGGAGAGTACTCATGTATCTACAAACAGGAGTTTTACTTATTAACAGTATCTCACAAAGCCAGCGCTGTAATGGACGTATCCCTGCTGCCAAAGATTGACATCAGCACGACTCCAAGTTTTCCGCAATGCAAAGGCAATGACTTGGTGGCTTTAACAGTCCGATGTGAGATAGAGAGTAACAGTGAAAATTACACTGTCACGTGGAGCAAAGTGAACATCACAGCAAAGTTAGAACCACAACAACTTACCAGTAAGTAATATTTTCCTGTTCATCCTCTTTGTCCATTCATTGAAATGAACCTGTTATGAAAATACATGACATTCATGTTCTTTGTGATCCTTGCAGGTCCCACTGAGGCAACAGCTATTACACATATTAGCTGTGGCTCATCCACACAAACACCACAACTAACATGCACTTATAAGAACAGGCGCGATCAAAAAAGAAGTGCTTCGATTACTGTCGACATCATACGTGGTATGTTTTAGTATTGGTTAAAATATTGGGGTACCCCTTTAGCTCAGTTGGTAGAGCGCGCGCCCCGTGCACTGAGGTCGTCAGTCCTCTGTAGTGACTGCTGGTTCAACTCCCTAGTGTCAGAATACAGTGGCATTGTCTGATATCACTCCACATTAGCTAGGAATATATTCCATTTTTATCTGAGTGTCCAAATTCTCAGTGTGAATTTTATGCACGTATGTTTCCCTCAGTTGAATTAAAAATAGAATATCCACATAAAAGTATGTAGGCTTACATAACTTTTAGCTGAAAATCTCTGATGTAAAGAACCACAATTTTATCCAACCACCTGTACCCAAAAGTTTCTTCACTCAATTGAACTTTCACAATTTTTTTTTGTCTTGAAATCAATTAGTCAATCAATAAATTGTGCACAACAAAGGAAGCAACAGCTGGACAAACTAATAAACCTGACAACAAACATGAAACAATTAGAGCTGCATCGATTAATCTATTATTACGCAACTATTAAATTAATCTCCATCTATTTTGATGATCAATTCATTGTTTTGAGTCATAAAATCATTTTTTTTTAAAAGTCATAAAAATGAAATCAACCTTTAACATTTCTCCAAAACAGAAGGTGATCCATTCTGTCCAGCTGAAGGTGACTGGGAAGTCACCAAAGGTGGACGCACTGCAGTATTAAAATGTAAGGATGAGGCTGGACAAAGACGAAGGAACTGGTAAGGCTGCAATAAATCGTTATTTTATTTCAGATTAATCCTTTTAATTTTAATTCAAAAAATTTAAATAGTAAAAAATGTCAGTCACAATTAGACCAAGCAAGAGTAAGAAAATGTGCAAGTATTTAATTTGAAGAACTGAAACCAAGTAATTTTAGGAAGTTTTGCTTTACAATATATTACATTATTATATTTGTGTCTAATCAACAAATTGTTTCAGCTCCACAGGAGGGATATGGAAACCAGAGGTTTCATTCTGTGTGAACCGGAATGTGAAGGATGTGCTGGAAAAAGCAAACGTAAGCCTAACGTTAACAACTGAAGGTTATAACAGAAAGACATTACATGATCGCTTTTATAAACTGAATACATTTCATTTGGCACGTGCCCAAAAGAATTAGCGTTACATTGCAGGTTGTTTTGAAGACGGCTGTGATCTCGCTCAACTCTGAACCAAATTCAAAAAAATTATTGTTCCAATTAGTCACTTAGACAGAAAATGTGACCGAACAGGTTGAAAAATTCTGAGTTACCCTTTAAATAGTTAGCTTCAGCTGACAGTTCATATTTTGACACAATAATCATCACCTATAAATCCTCACTGTCGTTACAGATCGTTGACATTGGACGTGGATCACTTGATGACAACGCTGCAAACGTATTTTTCCTCCTTCAGAATGTCACTAATAGAACAGAGACTATCAACAGTTTCCCCAACATGAAGGCATCTGTTGAAATACTGCAAGTTTTGAGTCAAAAGGAACAACTGGTGCCAAATGCAAGTTCAGCAAACGTGAGTATTACAAAGTCTTTGATTATCTTTATTGAACATTATTGATGGATTTCAATCGATATGGAGACGAAAAGGTACTTACTTACAATTTTATTTTAAAGGTATGACCCTTAAGATTTTGATGAAATCAAACCTTGTTTTTGATACTATTTACAGTCTCTATTTTTAATTGGTAATTGTAATTGGTAGTGGCGGAGTCCACATGTGTAAGGAATTTGATTTAATTTAAATCCCTTTTATAGCTATACCCCACCCACATGATTTCTGTCTGTCATGTCAGATAGATTTTCATCTGCAATGGTTGTTGTTTAACAATAAAGAAAACAACTCCACTAATCCCATGCTACTTCAGATGTCATCAAACTTTGTCTTTTGTTACTGTTTTATCGATGTGAGAGACCCCTAGCTGCAGAACGTGTATATTGTACATCGAAAAATTGTGCCTTTAAAAAGGTAGAATCGGTGGGATTTGTCTGAGCTGTTCATAAGATACCATATCAACATTTTGGTTTGGTGAGGCAAAATAATGAGAGAAAATAAGGAAATGCAGGCAGAAGGCACAATCTCTACAGATACAGCCAATACCACACACTTCTACTGTGTCATAAGTGATGATGGAAAGGCATCATGTTGAATATACACATTTGAAAGGAAAATGCTGTTATGCCTTTAAGATGCTGCTACTAAATTAATCAGCAACTATTTGGATAATCGATTCATTGGTTTGTGCAATTTTTGAAATGAAAAAAAGTCAAAATTCTTTGATTTCAGCATCATAAATTTGAATATTTTCTGGTTTCTTTACTCGTCTCTGACAGTAAACTGAGTAAGTTTAGACTGTGGACAAAAACAAGACATTTGAGGACATCATACTGAGCTTTGGGAAACACTGATCAACATTTTTCACCATTTTCTGACATTTTACAGACCAAAGAACGAATCGATTAACCGAGAAAACAATCAACAGATTAATCAACTATGAATATAATTGTTAGTTGAGTCCTAATTCGGTGTAAATACTGTCAAGTAGACATGTTTCCATTGTTTGATTTGAAACAACTGCAATTAAAACAAACTTCTTTCTTTTCAGGACTTTCTGGAGTCATCCAGCAATTTGCTGGAAAAGTCTCTTACGCAGTCATGGAAACCGACTGACAATACTTCACTGGCTGAGAATTATCTGATTGCTGTTGAGCAGTTGATTTCCAAGTCCAACTTAAGCGGTGGCCATCATAAAAAGAATATACAAGTAGCCGAACAGAATTGCTCGCGGGAGTCAAAATGTAACAATACAGTGTTCGATGTGTCCATCGATCTTCAGAGTTCAGACCCTGGCAGCGTAAAAATGACTGGGTTTCAAGAACTAGACAAGCTTTTGCCCAACAGGGATGAAAGGTTTGAGGCTAACAGCATTGTCGTGTCAACAACTACTGAAAATAAACAACCAAAATTGGAGATTACAATTGACTTCAAATTGCTTAACTCGAGGCAACGCAATGTTCAGATTCGGTGTGTGTCATGGGACAACAACACCAGTAGTTGGTCAACAAAAGGATGTAAATGGGGCGGTCCTAGTAATGAGGGACAATGCATTTGCAGCCATTTGTCCTCATTTGCAGTTCTAATGTCAAAGTTTCCCTTGGAAGTCCCTGGGTTAACTACAATAACCTACACCGGACTGTCTGTATCAGTTGTGTCGCTCATTATCACCCTCGCAATAGAAGTGGCCGTCTGGAGCGCTGTAGTTAGGACAAATTCTTTATATTTACGCCATACTGCCCACATAAACATTTGCCTGTGTTTGCTAGTTGCAGATTGCACTTTTTTGGCCTCTTCTAAGCCAAAGGATCTTTCACAAATCTGGTGTAAGACCTTTGTGGTGTTGAAGCATTTCTGTTACCTGTCCATGTTCTTCTGGATGTTGTGTCTGAGCCTCACGCTTCTTCATCAAGCAGTGTTCCTGTTCCACGCTGTGAGCAAGAAAACCTACCTGAAGTTCTCAGTAGCCCTGGGCTATGTGTGTCCTTTGCTTATTGTCTCTATCACGGTTCTTACCAGTGTCAGTACCAGTGCCAGTGCTGATGCCAATGCTGGTGCTGTTGCTAAAAACTGGTACAACAATGAGACCTGTTGGCTGTCTTATAATGGCTTCATGAAAGGGACAATCCATGCATTCGTCATACCAGTTGGTATCATTGTTTTCATCAACATTTTCTCCATGCTGGTGGTCATCATGAAGCTTTTGGATCACCCCATGAATGCAGACACGTCTTGTGACAAAGACAAAAGGGCTGCCCTTACTGTCATGAGGACCGTTGTTCTTCTGACTCCAGTCTTCGGTGTGACGTGGGTCTTTGGGTTTGCTGTGATGGTTCTTGACCTCACAGATGGACTCCTAGTCTACGCAATCCATTATGCCTTTACCCTGCTGAACGCATTCCAGGTATGGTCAACATAATCTTCCACAAACACCTGGAGCAGTAGAAGTATTTCTTGTTCAGTAACCTCTGTCATTTCATTTGCAGGGTTTGTTCATTTTGTTAACAACTTGCTTGGGAGACAAACCGGTAAGGATGTATCTTGTGTCTTTCTGGATTCATTATGTTGTTTGGTACTGTGGTACTTTGGAAGTAGTCCAGCACAAAGTATTTTGAATATTTAAAGACAGGGTTCGCAGTTGTACTTTAAAAAACAGAAGTTAACTGTGTAATTAGAAATTATTCTAAACCACAAACAATAAGTATTGCATCATTAAAAATATTTTAATCCAATTTTGACAGACCCGTGAGGCACTGAAGAGGCGTCTAAAACACAGTGTAAGTGCACTAAACTGGGTTTACTCATATTTAAAATACAACAATGACTATTGGTTCATTTTACACACCCATCTCCTCTGCTTTTCAGGCTCCAACATCGACTACTGACAGCACCACAAAGTTAGACTCAACCTCGAAGAAGTGAGAATGTGTGCACTGTTAAATTAAAACAAACTATTCCACAAAAGTTGGGGAAAAAAACCCAAAACAGAACGCAGTAATTTGCAAAAGCTTTTCGACCTGAATTCAACTGAATACGGTGCAAAGATACTTAATGTTCAAAATATACACTTATTCTGAATTTGATGACTGCAACACATTTCAAAAAAGGTGAGCCAGGGGCAACAACAGAATTGGAAAGTTGCAGAATGTTCAAAAAACACCTGTTTGGAACATCTGACAGGTAAACAGGTGAATTGATAACAGGTATCGTGATCGGGTATTAACGGAGCATCTTCGAGAGGCTCAGTCGTTCACAAGGATGTATAGGGTGAGGTTTGCCACTCTGTGAAAAACTGTCTGGGCAGAACAGTTCAAAGGTAAAGTCAGTAGGATTTGTCCGAGCCGTTCGTAAAGATATCAGGATGTCACATACCAACATTGTGGGTTGGTGAAACGTAGACTGACCTTCCTGCAGTCCACACCTGTCTCCCACTGTGACGCATTATGAAGCGCAAAACGTGACAAGAGACCCCAGACTGTTGAGCACCTGAAGCTGTATATCAAGAATGAGAAAGAATTTCACTTTCAACACTTCAACAATCAGTGTCCTCAAACATTTACTGAGTGTTGGTAAAAGAAAATGTGATGCATCACAGAGGTAAACATGCCCCCATTCCAACTTTTTTTGAAACATTTTGCAGGCATCACGTTCTGAATAAGTGTATATTTACTATATTTACAAAAAACATCAAAGTTGATTTGTTTGAACATTCAAATATCTTGTCTTTGTACTGTAGCCATATAAAATATATATGCCAAAATATGTTTGCAATTCACTGTATTCTGTTTTTATTTGTTTGACACAATGTCCCAACTTTTTTGGAATTGGGGTTCTATGTGATTTTAAGCAATACTGTATATTACATGTTTTTCAATTGCACTAAAGCACTGAAATTGCACAGAAACACTGTTAACTGAAAGGCTACAAGGATGTCACACAGTTTGTTGTGTAAGGCCAGAGATATCCTTGCAGGGTTCCCCCCGGTGTATTGCAATCACGGTGGCCCACCAGGCCTAAGCACTGGGGAATTTTATTTTTACGGGATGAATTT
>JAJHUR010097268.1:0-44668 GCA_027495735.1 Lutjanus campechanus
TGTTGGCGGATGGCGGAGTGGTGTGTGTACACATTCATATGTGTGTGCACGGTTTGGGGTTTGGAGCACTCACACACACACACACATGCATACACATACACAGAAACATGGACATGGCATAAATGTTAACGCATACTCTTACATACACATTACACACACTGTCGTCCACACACTCTCACTGATGCATTCATTCACACACACTGAGACACACACGCGCACGCACACACACACACACACACACACACACACGCACACGTATGTATGCATGGCGGTAGCAGATTAATAGGGTGTCAGCTTGTGTTTGGGTGAGGGAGCGTCAGGCGTCGGCCAGATGGTTCTCAGGGATGATGACTGTCAGGGGTCCTGCTCTGATCAATGGGATGTATTAATACAGCACACACGCACATGCATGCACGCACACACACATTGTTGAATGTACACACACACACAAACAAAAATATGTTATGCATGCACGCAGGCACACATGCAACTATATTCAGACATATGTATCCACACAGAATAACACACACACAGACACACACATATGTATGTACGTGGTCTAACTTCACCATTGATCCCAAGGGCCACAGTGTAACATCTGGAAGAGCCAGGGGAGGGAGGGAAGGACAGAAGAGTAAAGGAGGAGAAAGAGGGAGGTGGTAGCGAGGGAAAATCAGGAGGCAGGAGGATTTAAAACGTGGATGGAGGGAGAAAAGATCAGGGACAGATGCATGGGAAGGGAGAGGAGTGACTGGAGGGAGGAAAGGAGGTGCAAAGAGAGCACAGGAAGAGATACGCGATTGAGGAGGTATAGAGAGGGGTTAAAGGTGGAAGAGGTTAAAGAAGGTGCTGAGGGAAGGTGGAAAAGAAGAGCTGAGAAAATTTAGGGTGGGGTCGAAGGTGTAAAGCAAAATGGGGAGGGAACAGGTAGAAAAATGTAGAAGCTAGTGAAGGATGTGAGCAGAAAAAGATAAGCAAAAAAGAAAGAAAGGGTAAAAGGATTAAGAGAGAAGAGATGAGGACAGGTGCATGAAACAAATGTAGAATTTTAGTTGCACACTGAAGCCTTTGTCCAAAATCTGATGAAAGCAAAATGAACCTTTGCATGGAGAGAGAAGTCCTGAGAAGGAAAATACAAACAGTCCATGTGTACACAGCCCTGTGTGAAAAAAGAGCTGAATGGAGGGATGGAATTAGGTGAAAGAAGAAGGAAAAAATCGACTAAAGAGTGAACACCAAGATGATGAAATTTATGACAACAGAGAAGAGAAAACATAAAGCAAAAGAAAAGTAAGGGAACCACGATGCAAGACCTGTGACTTGACAGGGCTGTTTGAGTGACTAACATGTCTGTCAGAAAAGTGTAAAGCATGGAGAGTGGATATGTATGTGTGTGTCTGTGTGTGTGTGTGTGTGAAACTGTGTGTGCCAGGCGGCACGCAGGGGTCTAGTGAGGCAGGCCGCCTGCGCTTCGTACCCTCATTCCGTCTGATTGCCATGACGACCCCATTAATCAGCCAAGCTGGCACAGAGCAGGGTTCCCAGCCCAGCCTGAGATCAATACACGCACAAATACACACATACCAAATGGACACACACGCACACACACACACAAAAAAAAACAATACATCTACAAATTTAACAAAATCTCTTCTTAAAGGGTTTTGAAAAAATTCAGATGTTCCTGTATTTTATAATCAGTTTTCTACAGGAAATGAGAATCTACTGTAGGACTTGCTATTAAGATTTTAACCCTTCGTAACCGTAATAATTTTAAACATGATTTATATGTTAGCATTACAAAATATAGCTCCCTTGAAGTTTAACTAGCACATTTAAAGGGGTCGTTTGGATCATTTGAAGGGGGGTGTTAGGACCTTACCTTTTAAATCACTGCAGTCACACAATAACACAAACAAACTGACTGAAGCAGCAGTAGACCAGCAACTTCTGTGTTCTGTGAGGTAAAATTACTTTTGCCAATGGAGTCTGGTTGGTTTGGAGAGAGAATTCAGGTGAATTCAAGTTTCTCTCTTTAACCAAATGAAGACGAGCTTAATTGGCTCATTAACTCCTCGTAAAACACACTTCATTCAAACTTTACAGAAAAACATGTAAAACTCACCACAATCACCTTTATTAGTCTGTCCACTGTCCGTCCCAACAATCACTAGTTCTGGTTTGATCGAATTAAGTGTTTAATTCACCACTCGAAAAGAGTGCAAAGAGTCAGTCTCTGCAGGCTGATACCCACTCACTCCTCACCCAGCTCACTGCACTCCTGGGTTTGGGTGTGTATTGTGCTGCTGGATGAGAGCACATTGCAGAGCTGTCACTCTGCAGAGGATTACATTAGTAAAATTCAATTACCAATATCGCCCCAAAAATCTTCCAAAAACACCCAGCCAGCGATGGATTCAGCACATCCTCCACAGGTGATATATTCGTCCAATCGCCCAACCCTACTTAATGATATTGATTTTTTAAAGTGGCTAAAACAGACTTTGCTGCTGACCCTGTCCACAGCAGTTCATTGCTACTGTAGGTAATACACTGTCTATTGATTCACACCTCATACAATCCTACATCAAATAATCCAAACTATTCCTTTAATCTGTGATGGTTTTGTGCTTGTGGAAAATTGTGTTCATGAAAAGCTGCTAAAGACAAAAATGTGTGTCTGTATATTTAAATTCTGCCACCTCTGTTTTTGACCTGCATTTTAAGCAATTTGTATTTTCTTACTTCTGAAACTGAACAAGTTTTGCATTGACCCTTATAATGCCAGACTGCATTCAACTAATGACTGTTTATGACAGTTATCTGTTTTTAAAATATTTTTCCCCACCTCCTAGATTATAGTTGTCCTTTTGACAGATTGTTTGTTGTTAAACTCTTAAATGTCTAATTTGCCTTTTGTGTCAAACATCCATTTGATATATTAAACAAAATTTTGGGCTGTGCATTGCTAACCAGCACAAAGTCGAGACACGAATGTTACTTCATCTTATAGAGCCTGCTCTTTTCAAGTTTGCTAAGAACTTTCTCATTTTCACTTTCTTTGTGTATTCCTAAACAATGGAGCGCATGTGGTGAAGGCAACCTCGTGACAAATGACCGCCACCAAAATAAGTCTATGCCATGTCAATGAGCCTCTCACACATACACAAACTCACACACGCACACACAAACAGAGTGCTCCATATCAATGAGAAGGTTAAAGGTCTCCATTTACATCTTGTATTAATTATGAGTGACAAGCCAAAGGTCACAGAGGGAGAAGAGGCCACTTGTATGGACAGAATATAGATCCATACCTCTACCTCCTCTCCCCCTTTCATGCTCCACCCTGCTTTCCCTATCTATCACTCTGTCTCTTCCCCCTCTGTTTCTTCACTTGTGTTTTCCCCCCACCCTCTATGCTCTCTGTTGGTGTCGCTCATTCTTGCTCTCTTTTCTTTTCTTCTTTTCTTTCTTGTCTTCTCTATTAAATTAATTGTTCTTTGTTCCGACAATCAGTCTCACTGTCTTTTGCTTTTTCCTATGTCTCTTTTCTTTTTCTTCCTCTCCATCCTTCTTTAAATGGATAATTATGGCATGTAAGTAGAAATTTCAGATATTAATGTACACACACATATACAGGTGTATGGTGGTGTGCAGAGAGGATGCCAGCCACAGTTGGCCAATATCCCATGGCAGTTTTGGGTGAACCCTGCTTACTGAGCTGCCAACTTATATTGAAACTAGATTATCCCCATTAACAGTAGTATATGTGTTTGTGTCTGCTTATGTCTTATGTGTCTCTGTGTGTGTTTGGTTTGAGGGGGGGTTGCTTATAGTTATTCCCTGTGTTGAAGATTCAGGCACAACACAGAATTGTGGGTAGGGCCCTGGAGAATAGCAGGCCATGGGCAGTGTGTGTGTGTGTGTGTGTGTGTGTGTGTGTGTGTGTGTGTGTGTGTGTGTGTGTGTGTCTTCAGGCCCCTCACTGGCAAACAGATGGCACCAGCACCACAGGTAGAGTCCAAATTTCTTCACATGCATCACAAATGACAATAGCCACACACACACACACACACACACACGCACACACACACACGTGCGCACGTGCACGCACGCACACACACACACACACACACACACACACACACACACACTGTATATTATACATATTGATCATATACTTTTTAAACTTTATTTTTCATGATTGGGAATTCTACATGTGCATTTTACCTGTTTGTATATGTTTCAGTCTTTTCTACATGGGATCAATGAGGAGACTCTCCTCACAGATAAATGTGGGCATGTTCCAATCAACCAGTATTCACTGTGAGCCTGTGTGTGTGTGTGTGTGTGTGTGTGTGTGTGTGTGTGTATTATGTGTGCATTTACCTCCACAGTGAGTGCAGTAACAGCAGTTGAGTTGAGCGTTGGGTCCTGTTGGTGCTTCTTGTAAACCAGTCTATAATGGGAAATGAGACCATTGGGCTGTCCTGGTTCACTCCATTTCAGATGAGCTGAGTATGCACCTGTCCAAGTGCACAGCATGTGGTTCTGTTACGATGGTTCAATTCAAGATTATAATCATACCAGTTTTAATGTGATTTAGTGAACTCACCGGTGGCTGTGGCAGTGGGAGGGGCCATATCCTGTGGTTTTGCCTGCAAGGTCTGAGCTAAAGCCCATGGACTCACAGCTGAGCCTTTGGAGTTGTGGGCACGAACGCTGTACTGGAAGTAGCTGAAGGGTCGCAGGGCGGGGCTTGCATCAAAAAATTCTTGCGGCCCATTGGACCAGATGAAAACCAGTAGCTCCTCCTCTATTCCTACTGGACGCCTATAATAGAATCAATACTTGAAGCAATCATTCATCATTGTTTATTCCTTATAACCCAAATAAAAAAGTATACAGATCTATTAAAAAAAAAAAAAGTTTCATACTTTTTAGTATATTCTAATGTATTTAAAATTAATATATTAAAAGAAGTGGTTGAATTATATTGAAACCACTTAAATTGTTTTTCCGTTTATGAAAAGTTAAACTTAAGATATACTTGAGTCTAGTTGAGATGGTGCCACAGATGGCTGCCTCAGTTTGTTGGTGCACATAATTTTGTCCCAGTGACACTGTCCCCCAGTGACACTGTCTCTCATACCCCTCTCCACCCTGTGCAAGTCAACACACCTGACAACACATTACATTAACACACATCTCTTGGACTCTTAGACTGTATCTTGCATGTTGCAAATATTCTTTAAAATAATACATTCTCTGGCCAGAATTTTGCATATTTTCCTCCACAAACCTGCACAGCATCACCATCTATATGCATAACATTTTTACTTCCATATGTTATTGTCAATTTTCTATTTTCTATTTATGCTTTCTTGACTTGCAGTACTTGCTGTTCATCTTGAATTACATTTTCTCATACCATGTTTGTTTTTTATAAACCGAAGTACCACAGTTTGTATGTGAAACCTACTTTGCATTAAAACGGATTCTGATTCAACTTAAATGATCAAGAAAGTATTATTCATTTGACAGTTCTTTCATTGATATTTAGGAACCTACTCAAATAGCACTCTATTTTCAAAGCATACTTTTGGTGTCTTTTTGCACCTGAACTGAAAGTATCTTGATATTTACTTTTAATGCATTTGTAATATATTTAAAATATAAAAATGAAAAAGGTGCTTTCAAGTATGTTATCTTCAAGTATTTTAGTATATTTTAGTGTACTGAAAATAAGCACACTTGTTTGCGTGGAATTAAAATAAAAAATGTAACATCACGTCTTTAGCATTGTGTGTAAGTCACTGGCTGATGCAAGCAACCTGATGTCTTGGTAAGTCCTTTTGTCTGTGATTATGTAGGGCTTCAGGTGTGAGTGTGTGAGAGAGATTTTCCTATTTTATCCAAGTCGCTGTCTGCCTGAGTCTGATCATGCCAGGTATGTCAGCGTGTGTGTGTGTGTGTGAACTGCTATGCTAATGTGTGTTTCCTGAGGACTTAAAGGGCTTAGTCTGGTCTGACCCTGCATACAGATCACACACTCTTTGGTCAACAAGCAGACCACGACCTTCAGCATGCATTAATACACACGCGCAGACACACACACACAAAGTATGTAGATTGGTAAGCAGAGATTTGCTTGAAGCCACATCACCAAAACTTCTATACTTTTCTGTTCATAAATGTAAATATGTATATGTATATTAAATGTATTCACAGGGTCTGTGTATGTGATGCATGTGTGTTAGTTATGATTTATTAGTGTTGTAGTCACAAACTGAAGCCGAAAACACACTGCGCAAATGGCAGGCGGCGTGGACTATTGTTTTGAAGCCTCACATTTGGCATTATAAGGGTAGTCTTCATATCTTTTCAACAGGAAGCTTTCATCCTTTCAACAGGAAGTAAAGGCAGCCTGCATGGCTACAAAGTTTTTTGTATAAAACAGTACACTAAAATGTGTTTCTGAAAACATTTTTAGCAAGAAATAGGCATACCAGAATACTGACCCATATTTGATGAACACTGCCTGGTTTGACTGTTTGATCTGAGTTGTGGAAGCCTCCACTGGGACCCAGAAACTTAATGGCTGCCATCTGGTTGCAATTTTTCTCATATTACAGCTAAACAGTGCACTAAAATATGTTTCTAAAACATTTTAAAAAATAGGTAATTCAGTAACAGAATCTTGATCTGTATTTGATCAGCACTGTCTAGTTTGAAAATTTAAACTGACTTCCACGAGTACTATGTGTTGCACTGGACAGACCCACTGAGAATGACCTGTGAATCACACAGCAACCTGAAGCATACACTACTTTATTGTCTTTTAAGGGATCATGTACAGTGAGCATGTCATTATTGTGAATTAAACCCCAACAGGGTGATGTAGGAACCCACAGTTACATGAAGGGGTCTTGAGTCATCCTGACAAAATATTAATTTAAAATGATTTTAGTGAAGTAAAAATGATTTTATTTCTCCTCCAGAATCTATGATCAGAACTCTGTCCATAGCAATGGGCTATTATTCACAACAACAATGGTTTGCTAGTCATAGCAAAGGCCTGCTATTGAGAAATAACTGACCTTAGAATAAATGACCAATCAGAATAGAGTATTTAACAAACTTGAAAAAACTTCAACATAGTGACTAAAACTACAAACTCATAAGGAAACTGTTTACTAAGGTCATAAATCAAGTGAGAAGTTCATTTTGCCACAAGATGGCATACACTGTCACGTCTATAATATAATATACAGTCTCTTGGCCATGAGCCAAACGACAGCTGATAAGTTGTTCATGCCAGCTGGGGTGTGGCAGTGGGAGTGACCTATAACAAGAGGCACATAACTTCTAAATGGATTGATGTAATATAACCAAACTGTTTGTCGAGGACTCTTGCAGGAGGCATCATTGCATTCAGTAGAGGTCCTTTTTTAATAGTGACCATTAACCATACCTCCTTCACTTAAGTCACACCCCCTTCCATAACAGTGTTGTTGTAGACACTTGTGGGTGGCATCACTGGACACAGAGTTTCTTTTTCATTGGTGTAAGTTATTCTTGTCCCCTATACTTGAGCCACAGAGATCATGTGCTTGTGAGGTTGTGTGTGTGTGTGTGTGTGTGTGTGAATGGATGCACACATTGATGCACGTGCTGCGTGGTCACAGCTTTTGCTAATTCCATGCTTGTTAAGTGTTTCCAGCACCTTGTTGAATCCATACTTCTGAAAATTACAACGGAAAAGGGGGGCTTCACAAGTACTGGTACACATAATAAAGCAGACACTGGCTGTCAGTGTACTGCATACGCAATGCACATTTTCTGTTTTGTATTTGTGTATGTATACAGTATATACAGCATGTTTTGGTGTGCATGTATGTTACCTGTATATATGGTAGGATGTGATGAGTCCATTGGGTTTTTGGGGGGGTGACCAGTGGATCTCTAGGACATTGGCTCCAGCTGCCTTTACTGTGGGGGGCTCCAGGCCTTCTGGGGCAGTTTCTAAAGTCCGAACATACACACCCTCTCCTACACCACACCCCTCTACAAGGGGCAAAACAGGAGCAATTTGTCACAAAACATACACATTTCTAGGAGCAAGTCTTCAGTGCATTTGTTTCTTTCATGGTAATGGAACAAATCAGATCAATAACATATCTTGGAGGAAAAGTAAGTGTATTTATGCACATTTCAGTGGGCAGCTGTACAGAGGACAGTGTCAAACTACATGCCAACCATAAATAGTGCTGTTATGTACAGCAGTTTCTCGATACTGAACTCATTAATTTCCTCAATTTTACAGTGTATGAGGTTTTTATTTAGTTTAGTTTTTTACGGTGCACGACTAATTGTCTCACTAAGGATAGTAAAGCTCAAATCCTTACCAATCTGACAGGCCTGCACTCTGATGTAGTAGATGGTGAATGGCTCTAGACCTGCCACAGTAAGGTGCAGGTCTTGCCCAGCATGATGCATTATGGCTCTTCCACTTTCTGGATTTAACAGGATGTTGTAGTTTACAGGCTGGCGGGTGATGAGCTGAGCTGTGGAAATGGAGAGAGACACAAAGGATATTACCTTTACTTAGTGTTAGAGCTTTACTTAGTCACCATGTCAGACATGACTTGGTATATTAAAAATATTTTCACCACTTTACCTTGCTGTCAGACAGACCTTTCTAACAGGAACTCACCATTATGTACGCCAAATATCATTCCTTCCACATTCCTTTGGCAAAACTAGTAATTTCAACTGTTGCACTGATTGGTTGGTTTGTTGTGTTATTCTCTGACTTTGGTGAATCCGAAGTGACCCTTGAAGTCTGACAAAAACACAAACCAGCAGGCTAAAACGTTTTTGTGTCTGGTGGCTTTGGAATGAGCAATATTTGGATTATATAATGACAATGTCCTGTCAGAAAAGTCTGGCTGATTTAGATTTTTTAAGTAGGCCTTTTTAAGGTGGCTAAAACACGTTTTGCTGCTGACACTGTCCATAGCAGTACATTGCTTAGCTTCCTATGGTGGTACTCCTGCTGCTTCTCCAAACTAGGGATGTGTCGACTGCCATCTATTACAGGTAATATACTGACTGTAGATAAGAAACCCATTCAACATGAATTTAAAAAAAATCTCAACTATCCCCTTTAACATGTTCAAGTCATTGTCTGGTTCAAATAGCAAAGCAAGTATTCAGCCTCAATACAAAAGCCCGTACTATGCACACAATACCACAGAAAGGTTGTTGACTTGGATAGTTTCTTCTGTTTTAAGGTAAATTAATATTATAATTCACTATTTATAGGCAGTCAAGGACGTCTTACTCCATATCACATACTGAATATTTTGAAACATAGTCATGTTAAGTATTTTTTTTAATAGCAGAATTGTTTTGTAGATAGAATATAGTTAAAACCAGATGTTTGTATTTGATAATTTAAAGTTGTATATGAATAAATACATGCAACAATATGCACAGTATACCATTTCCTACAAGTACACATGCATATATTTGCTTATATTTTTGTCTTCTCACTGACTTGCCTTCACAATCCAGCCACTGTGGTCTCACAACCAGACAAAAACACACAAATGTATACATACAGAAACACCCGCACAGATACACACACACGCACCTAGACTTTGTTAATATTCTCACCGGAGGTTTTTCCATAATTCAGGCCAACTGTATTGTGATGGGTTATTCAACATTCATGAACTCTGGATATCTCGAGAACGAACTGATTACTAGACAAATGAAAGACTTCAATTATTCACCCCCCAACTCACATATGCACACATGCACCTACACACACACACACACATTGACACACACCTCTGACTTCAGCACATGGAGCTTTTTATATGAGCACACTCAGGCTGCATTTCACACACTTTCACACAGTATACATGCACACACACGCACACGCACACACACGCACACACACACACGCACACGCGCGCGCACACACACACACACACACGCACACACACACGGGTCACAATGCATCTCTCTTTGATCAGTATGTTGCTCAGCCATAGGGGCCTAATTGTCACTGTGATATTTAAGTTCTATTAATTACAACCAATCAGCTGTTTTGACATCATCAATTTCACACACATGATGCCCATAATTACAGATGCACTCATGTCCACTTACATACAACAAAAACCATCCACACATGCAAAGTGCTCTCACACACAAAGACAGACACGAGCACCACGATGGAGGAATTGATCCTAGAGTAAATGTCTTTTTAATAGCCATACGTCAGTGCTTTGGCACTCAATGTATGCATATGAAGACACAAACACATGTGCGCGCACATACACACAGAGAGATGCACAGTCAGAGAGACTGGCACGCACACAAACACATACACACACAAGTCGAAAACACTCCAGACTCTGGGCTCAGGAAGTTAACCAAGCGTGAGAACCCAGCCGATATTTCCTCACCTTTAAAATCAACCCGTAATGACGATAGAATAGGCCTGCCTATGGAAATGTCTCCACAGTGATGTGCACACACACATATGCACACACAGGTATGCACACACTCAAATACACATGTATAAAGATGCATGCATAAACACTATACAGAAACAAAAGACACACACCCACACACACGACAAAGTGAAGTGTCTTTGCTAGTTGGCCCTATAAGCGGTTTCTGAGATAGGAAATCAGCCTAATGAGAGAGTAATAGTCAATGATAGATGGGTTAGGGCAGACAATCACTGCCCCATAAGCATGAAACTCAGCGCTGAGTGTATGCTCATGTAAACCTGTGTATGTGTGTGTGTGTGTCTCCAGGTCTTGAGAGGCCAGAAGGTGAATGGAAAACTACTCGGGGCTTTTGTTTCGGTCTGACCCCTCTCTCTGTCTCCTCATATCAGAGGAAGAAGCAGCTGACATGCAGGAAAAACTTCTCTCTGCCCAGTGTAATATGGTGAGTATATTTTTTTTTTTCTGCCTTGTAGATCTAAAACCAATGAATGTGACAACCACTGTTTTAGTGTTGGTCCAAACATATTTAAATCACTTGAAATCACTTCATGTAGAAACTCTTTTTCCAGGAAATAAAATGGTAAGATACTGTCTGTGCCAACTGGCACCAACTGTAGAGTAAAACAGTGACCATTGATAAGTAATTCATGCAACCAAGGTAAAGTGGTAAAAATATTCTAAATATAGCATACACTTACTATTGTTTTTTCAGGTGGGCCTTTTTTAGGTGGTTAAAATCCACTTTGTTGCTGACCCTGTCCACAGCTTAGCTTCAATGCTGGTACTCCTCTCTGCTTCTCCAACTGGAGGCATGTCGACCGTTATCTACTGTACTGTGGATGCGTCCCTCTTATTGATACTCACTTCAAATAATTCAAACTATCTCTTTAACTCTGTTTCCAGTTTCTATTCAATGCTTTCCCGGAAAATAATCACAAGGAAATGAGAATTAATTCAATTCATTGTGTGAGTTTATTTAGAAAAGCTTTTGTAACACCGTGCCGAGTGTATGTTTTGGGATTTTCTAAGTTGGAATCACTGAATCAAGTATCTCTGACTCTCCGTGATGAATTGTTCTGGTGGATATTCTTAGTGACTACAAATTTACCCACAGTGCCACCACAACACCTTAGTTAAGTACGTTTGTGCAGCCATGATCAGAATAGGTTTGAGATTTGATTGGTTAAGGACACATCCAGACAACCATATCTATGTTTTGAGATGAAAGGAGCCACTGGTTCTGGAAATGTTCTTCCAAAGTTTCTGCTTATACTAAAGGACAATGATTTTAATTATTTCAACTTTGCTTCAGAGTTTAAATTGTATGTAATTTTTCAATTTTAAATGTGACTCACTCAAACCATCTCTGACTTATGAACAGGCTTCTGAAATTATTTCTGGAGCTCAAGTTATGATAGACATGTTATTAAGCACTGTATCACAGAACACGCCTCAATTTATCTAAATTATCATAACGATCATAAACAAGTTAGTTCAATCATCATAAACCAGAACAAACTTTCTAATCAGTGATCCCATTCTCATTCAAACAAAATACATTTTTTATCTATGCATCCATTTATAGAGCTACTCACCAGGAGGGGTCCAGGCAAGAGAAATGGAGTGGGGGCCTGACACTGTCACATTGTGGGGAGGATGGATCCCAGTGGGGCACGAGACTGGTGTTAGTATAACATATTTGTCACTCACACCCGTCCCTCCCCCTGTACTGGCCTCCAGCTCATACACATACCTGAAAAGATGATGGGGTAAAGAGATGGTGGGGGAAAGAGGCGTGTGGAAAAAGAAGCATAGAGACAACAGGTGAAGGGCACAGACAAATGAGGGATCAAGGGAGAAGGAAAGAAGATGCAGAAAGAGTGTTAAAGGAGCTGTTTCACCCAAAACAATACCAATGTATACATTCAATATGTCAGGTCCTGGTTGAGATGAGTGAAATAAAGCAAGGTAATTATATTAATACATCCCAAATATATCTTAAAATGTATAAGTACTTTCCACCAGTTTGCCACCCTGTCTTGTCAGTTATAAACTAACCTGAGAAAGTTGAATTATGTGTTACATGTGTAATCTTCCCACACCACGTTGACTGAAATATATCAATCTACTTTTCCACCCAGTACCATTAAGCAGTACAGCATCAGGTCTGAATGTTAATGGGAGCTTTTTGTCAACTGAAGGGAAAAGAAGTGGCTGCTACTATAGCTGATCATTTTACTAAAGTTTACATGTAACAGCTGAACTAAGAACCAATCATTTGAAAGGTCACATGAAACAATAAAACAAAGGGGTTAATATGCTGCTTTCAGGCTGGACTGTTGTATGATGTTATTGTTAGTTCCCTCAAGGAAATTAGCACTAGCCACAAACCAAAGTGGTTAGTAGATTTCAGATGTAAAAATAATGATTTACTATTGAGTGTCTGGTGAATTTGAACATTTATGTGTCACTGGCTATTAGATGTTCACATTTTAAAATGATAGTTTCCCACCATAAAGTACATCTGCCAGAGTATTCTACACAGTTCGTTCAATCACATATACTTAGGGATAACTCAAATTTAGTAAAGTGCAAAATGATCTAAAATTAAATTAACGTCCTTCGCCCTATATAGGGAGGAACAGGGACACACAAGGGAAGAAATTTTGTAAAGAATTAAAGGATCACTGTACAGGATTTAGTGGCATCTAGCAGTGAGCTTGTAGACTGCACATTCTTCACCCTTCCCTTTCAAGCATGTAGGAGAAACTATGGAAGCCATGAAACACAAAAGACCCCACCTAGAGCCAGTGTTTGATCTGTCCGTTCTGGCAACTGTAGAAACATAGTGGTTTAATATGGTGTACCACGCCCTCTGTGGATATAAATGGCTCAAAAATGGTAACAAAAATGCAACAATTCTTATTTTCAAATCATTATGCGCTAATGAAAACATACTTAAGAATATTATATTCCATTTCTGAAATATTTTGTCAATAAATCCATGTAAATCTTAGATGCTGGACCTCTAAATATTGTTTGTGGCATCACATACACTTTTTGTATTTAAAAAATGTGCAAAAACCCTCAAAACTTTTTATGACAACCAGAAGTTGTCTAGCTTTCATATCAACTCTCTATAAAGATCAACAAAAAAATCCTTGAATTGCAGGTTTTCTTGTTATGATTAATTGATAAATTAAAACAACCTCTGGTAAGCCTCACAGAAATCCTGGCTTCTTGAAACCTGCCCCCTAAAATAGATTCAAACATATGTGTATTTGTGTGCACATCTGTATGTGAGCATACACTTGAGGTCCATTTCTTCCTCTTTCTCCCTCTCTGTCACACACCTTCCTCTTTCTCTTTCAGTGGTCCCTCTACCTCTCTCGCCCATGACATCATAAGATAGATTTCCCTTTTAAGAGCGTGTGGCTGGCTGGTGCTAAAGCCTACATTAGCTGTGTAAGTGGGCCACCGTTTAACATTAAAAGCCTTTAATTTGCTATAAACTCCGGCACACATGCATTAATAGACGCTGGTGTTGGGTTATTGTTCCTGCGCAGCGCGTTTTAAACAGGAGGCCATTAGCACCTCTGCAGTGGGTTAGAACGCAGTCAGGAAAAGGTATTAAAACTACTCATATGTTACTCTCGTAGACACACACACAGAGTAAAACATAAATAAATACTCCTCACTGAGACACAGCAACTGTGGCATGGAGAGGTAGAAAGAAATCGTGAGAGGAGGAGAGCAGAGCACAGACTGGGTGTGCTGGAGAGGGAGAGTTATCATGGCATAAGGTTTCAGTGGGAGAATGAATTTAAACACTTCATCACTGGAAGATATTTACTTAAATGTAAACACCGCCTTGGGATATCAAAAGTAAAATGGTGTGTGTGTGTGTGTATGTGTGTGTGGTAGGTAATCAGCGAGTGGGGCATTTGCATCTGTTTGGCTGTGGATGTGTGTATGTGTGTGTGTGTGTGTGTGTGTGTGTGTGTGTGTGTGTGTGTGTGTGTGTGTGTGTGTGTGTGTGTGTGTGTGTGTGTGTGTGTGTCCTGCGGGGCCAGCCAGAGGGAATAGGTTAATTCTCTCGTCATCTTAGACACTTCCTGGGCTGCCGAAGCAAAGTGACAGCTAATCAACATTGTCATAAATAATCAATGGCCACTTTGAGCGGTCTCACGCACAGACACGGGCACACACAGAAAGGCATGTGTGGGTACACACACTCACACACACACACACACGCATACATGCGGGCGAAAACGCACACGAGACTGGTTGGATAATGGGGCTGGTGCTCCCTGTGTAATTCTTGGCGCAGGGCTAAATTGGGAAAAGAAGGAAGGGAGGAAGGGAATGAGGTAAGGACGGGAGAGGGTGAGAGGAAAGAGAAGTGAATAGGAAGCGAGACAAGTGATGAGAAGCAAAGGGTCGGGACGGGAATGCCTTCTGGCAGACTATCAGGAATTAGGGAAAATTAAACGTCACACACACACACAGTCCTATCTTCTTTCTTCCTCCCTTTCTGTTTCTTTCACACACACATACAGGAGATTGGAGTACTGCAGGGTGTTATCCCAAGAATTCTATTTGGGGTAAAGAGAAATTGTCTCCGGAGAGTGGAGAAGGCCGAGGAGAGAAGGAGACAGGAGGGAGGAAGAGGAGGAGGGGGGAGTATCATTTTACACTCCCATAATTAAAACAGAAAATCCATCTTGGAAAAAAGACACGGATTAATAAAGGTTAAATGAAAATAAACAGATAAATAAAATCTACGCTCCACTGCTGTCTGTAAGCAAAAGCCAGATCTGATTTGTGATTTTAATTTGTGTGTGTGTGGTAATGTTTGCATCTGTCATTGGCATGTCAAATATTTGCTCATTAAATGACACAAACAGACATATACAGAGTGCAGTCCTGAGAGAGAGACATGGAGGGAACGATAGGAGAGCTTTTAAAACAGGGTGACCCCAATATAAACACGCACACACACACACACGTACACTCAAAGAGGAAAATTTAGGAATTAAAGGGATGATTAATTATGAAGCTACAAGTGAAGTGTGTTTATGTGTGTGTGACTTCTGCACACTTGCACATGTTTGCATTCATGTGTGTGAGAGCATGCTCTCTACCTGCGGTTTGGCAGGAGTCCAGTGTCGGTATAATTCTGGTCACGGTGGTCTCCGGTAAAAATAGTGTGACCGTCTCTGTTCAGCTTGTACTGGAAGATGTGTCCATTAGGCAGGTTTGGCTCATCCCAGAACAGCTCCACTGCAGATGTGTTTATTATCAGATGTGTGGGCCTTGACCATACACCTAGAGAGGGAAAGATCGAAAGAAGAGGACAAAGTGAGAGTTCTCAACATCTATTAACTGGCATTATTAATTAATTAGTTGTCCTTTTTCTGTTTATTGCAAACAAACTAAACGTAAACTGCATCACCTCATGTACACAAACAGGATTTCCCCGGAGAAAGACTTTCCTAATACCAACATGCACAGCAGCAAATCTAAAAACTTGTTTTTCATTACCTGACAACAATCAGTATTTTGATAAATGAGAATTAGACATTCAAATGCATAAGAATGCAGATTATCAAATCATCAAAACACGACTGAATTCTTAAACTGATGGAAGAGAAAGCACAGTTTTCTCATACGATTATAATGAAACCAGGAGAGCAAAATAATATAGAGCTGGCAGACAGGATGCAGTTGAAAAATTTAATACTGAAGAATTAAATCAAATTAAATTAAAATGAACATAAATGGTCTAAAACTCAACCATTTGCTTGACGGCAGGAGAAGCGTTTAATTAACATTTAATTACAATATAATTTGTTTACTAACACTCTATATAAACACAAACATTAAACACACAGATGAATGTTTTTAATGGTATGTAAGGTATGTACTGATAATATGTTGATCTTTGTCACGACAAATCGAGTATTCACTTTGAGAGGCTGAAATCAGGGAATTTGGACATTTTTTCCTCAAAAAAAAAGAAGAAAAAAAAAAGATAAATCGATTATCAAAATAGTTGCATAATTTAATAATTGACTACTAATAGACAACTAATCTACTAATCATTGCAGCTCTAGTTTTTAAGATGACTTAAAATTATGTAGTGAACATTGAGGTTCATAAAAATATAAATATAGAGAAATTATATGCACGGAAAGACAAACGATGTCATAGATAAGAGGGTAAGAGAGGTAAACAGAGGGGTTAAAAAGGTGCAGAGAGTGGAAGAATGAGATGGGAAAAGAAAGAGGATAAATATTGAAACCAAAGACAAGAGATAAATGTGCAATAGGTTTTGAGAGGAGAAAGCAGTGAAGAAGACGAGAAAAAGATATGGAAAGAAAAGATCAAAACAGAAGAGAGAGAAAAGAGAGAGAGAGGAGAGGAGAGGTGGTGAAGAGGAAGAGAAGTGAGAGAACATAAACAAATGAGAAAAAAAAAATCATTGATGCTGACTGAAGTTCAGTAAATAAAAATCTGTGACGCCATTTTAGTCAGGCAACAAAATAAGGCTTTGTTCCGCTGTGGTCAACAATGAGGAAGAAGAGAGGGAGAGAGAGAGAGAGAAAGGTGAAGGGTAGAGAGAAAAGCATAGGGAGACCAAAGAAGGACAAGAGAGGGGGAGGATTCTAAAAAGGAGAGCAGTGGGAGGAGAAAAGAGAAGTCAGAGGAGCGGAGGTGAAAAAGAGAGAAATTATCTGAAAGAAGGAATCAGTAAAGAAGACATAGACAAAGGTCCATTGTTAAGACAGTTTACAAGCATTCATTCAGTATTTATCAAATTTAGAATATCTTAAAGAGCTTTAATAATAATTATTCATTTAAAACAGTGGCGTCCAGCAGCAATCTATTTTTGCCAGTATACTATGTCAACTCAAAGTAAAATTATATACACAAATCTTCTGTAAATGTATTATCTTCATGCACTCATGTCACATTTGACATCAGCGCTACATTTATTTGAAATAAAAATGTCTGGCCTTTGGATTTTTCTGGATCTGACAGGCATAGGAAATGTTGGAGACCTGTGGAATGACCACTAATTCGCAAATAATTAAATAAAAAAAACTACATGAAGAATTCCTAAAATGTGTGTGTGTGTGTGTGTGTGTGTGTGTGTGTGTGTGTGTGTGTGTGTGTGTGTGTATGAGAGTGTGTGTGTATGAGAGCGTGTGTACCAGCAGGAGAGTCTTGCAGGGTGCGTCCTGTGGACGGTAAGCTGGCTCCACATCCGACGGCTGTACAGGCCACCAGCAAAAAACTGTAGTCTGTGTACGGCTGCAAACCTGTAGCACACAGACATGGATGAATATATACTAAAAAAAAGGTCACGAGGGATGAATCGTACACTTACATTTACACATACACTCATTATTTCCTATTATTTTCATCACAATAAACGGACGACAGAGGACATGCAGCGTAAAGGAATACAAAGACAAAAAGACAAAACAACAAAATGTAAATAGGGGAAAAAGTCAAAGAGAAAGAGGAGAGCTTGCCTGGCCCGTATCACTAGCTCTCTTCCCAACCTTTTTTTCCCTCTCTATCCATTTCACTCACCCTCCCTCTGTTCTTTCCACAGTCTCTCAACGGATGGATCCATATCTGTCGGTGTTAAATTATGCATGCCATAACTCAATAATGAAACAACGTAAAGATGGGCAGCCGCGGAACTGACATGGGATAGGACCGGTCCAACGCTGTAATGTCATCAGCTTTTGATCTATGATAATTATGATACCTTGGTATGCGTTTAGGCTACAGCGTCCAGACATGATTTATTTATAGGCACCCGCTATGCAGTCTAAAAGAAATCACATAGCGACTGAGTGATCCTTTAACTGCAACCACAGGAAACCAGTTTTTGGTGTTATTTTAAACCTTTACTGGTGAGATTAAAATACTTGAAGCTGCTGAAAATCCCTCATGTACCCAAACAAAGTTGTCCTCGAGTTAGAAGCACTTTCTCATGATTGACAACCTTTGTTTCCCTCAGATTTATTTTCTGCCTGGTTCTTGATGTAAGGTGGATGGATGAGGATGACTGGATGAATGCAAATCTTTAATGCTGTCATGGGGAAGTTTTATGGTTATTCACTTGACAGCCTACAACAGCTTACAAATCAAATTCAGGGGAAATGAAACAACTAAAACGACTTTATTCTAAAAGAATGACTGCAAAAACAGGCTTTGGCATTGCATAATACAGTGTGTTGAATTCTTTATTTCAGCTTTAAATCTGCACTATTTTAGGGAAAGTAATACAAATTTCACCGCATTATTGATTTATGATAGATTAGATAAATGTGTTTGAGTATTCAGAAACATTTAGGTAATTATTATTTATACTTACTGGTATGTTTTATCATGATATAAATTTAGACTAAAAAATCCTGCTTAACAGAAAAAAAAGCAAATGCATCATAAGCTATGTTTTCCTACATTTAAGTAAAATTTATTTTATTTTGTAGCTCTGCTTTTGTATGTTTCTCATTGAAGGACAACTAGACAGTGGAGGATAAAAGGGATAGAATTTAATGTCACTAATATTACAAATGAGTTATCACACCTGTAATTCAGTGTAAAAAAACAAAATATATACTGCATAAAATAACATCTTTATAATATAATTAAGCTAATAATCTAAATTTTCTACAAGTGTTTCCAACTGTGTATGTTTGGCGACTGAGAAAATGAGAGGGACACCCTGCTGTGTGTCTCAGCTGCTATATGCATGATGGTACCCACCCTATGTTGACGGCAGAGAACATGTGCACCAACACACACATACACACACACAGCGGAGTGCAGCACCACGGTTTCCTCACGTCTCTTTCTACTGCTTAGCCTGCTTAACATGCCTCGCAGCCTGCCACGCTTAACCCAACCTCTGATCAATGTGTGTGTGTGTATGTGCAAATGCTCTCACAATGTTGCCCTGTGTTTGGGTTAAATAAAGGAAATCTGCCAGCCATACAAAAGTACTCGGGCTGAAGCGTAAGGCTCTGTTACACTATTTAACTGTGCAACTAAGCGTGTGTATATGCATGTGTGCACTCTAGCATAGTAAATGATATCTAGACTGAAAGTGATGTCATTTGTGGCAATACTGAATAAAGCAGTAACCTTTCACTAGATTTTCCTACATACAGAGAGACTTAGAGTCCTGACGGGAATCAGAAAGGAGGCGAAAACTGGAAAGACGCTGTGTTATAATATTTAACAAAGACCACAAGTAGATATGTTTATGGGGCAAAGAAGATGTGTGGAACGGACTTCAGAGCTATAGAAAGAGCTCAGAAGATTAGTTTGTGTAAGCTAAATATTCAAAATACTTTAAAGTGTTGCCTATGCCTGTTAATTACAACCTGAACTCAGCTCAGGAAGCAGAGTGGACTGATCAGAAAACAAGCTTGTAAAAGTTGATTTATGAGTTCCAACCTCGATGAGCAGAAACTAAAAAGAGAAGCATCACCTGATTCTCCAACCACTCTGTTTCCTGCTATCTTAAATATAAAGCTAAACAAAGACAATTTAACTTCTCAATCAACACGTTTATGTGCAGATGAATGCAAACACACAGACACACACACACACACACAGACAGACACACACACACCTTTGATGTTTCTTGGTGTTTCAAATCATTTTTAACAGTCACCCTGAAGAGGGCAGTGTTGGTCTACTGAAGAAATTACACCATGTATACCACGGTGCGCAAGCATCAGGATGTGTGTGTGTGTGCATACCTATATGTGCGCGTACCCGTGCATACACATGTGCTCCTACGTGCTTGATTATGGAAAGACAGAGGAAGCTTCAATCATTTTAACAGTGATCACCGGGAAGTGAAAAACGGGTGGAGGGCGTTTTGATGTGAACAGCCCGCGGCTCACTAACACAGAGTGAGACAAGGCTGTAACTGTCATCGTAAGAGCTGGACACAGCGGAGACTTGTGTGTGTTTGTGCAAGACACAGACAGAAACACAGAGAAAGAAGAGACTTTGTCAGTAAGACAGAGTAAAGAGGTGGTATTTGCATTCAAGTAAAAAAGTCAAAGAGTGTGCATGTGCGGAAGAGAACAAACAAGAGACGGGATTGTGAGACTGTTGTGGATTTCTCTTAAGGGCGTGCGTGTGTGTGTTGCTGTGGTGCAGTGAGAATAACTGATTTAAAACGGCATTTTATTGACAGGTTGCCGTTCCCTGTTTGCATTAGAGAATATGATAGGATGATGGGTGCAGGCCGCAATACCACGCCAGATACCTGATACACCACATAGACAGAGAGAGAGGGAGAGGTGGTGAGGTGAAAGAGAAGATGGAGAGAAGGTGGGAAAACCAGGCAGGAGAATAAGAGGAGAGAGAAATGTGAGGACAGCTAAGAAAGACACAAAAGGGGTTGAAATGGAAAGCTAAAGGAAAGAGAAGGAGAGGAGTGAAGGGAAGAGAAGTGTAAGACAGGATATGGAGAATGTAAAAATGCTGAGGAAAAGGAGAAACCAAGTATAAAGATTTGCTTAACTTGCATGAGAAACAGAAAGAACAAATGATGCACCATGAATGAGCAAGAAAATGAAAGAAAGAACAGAGAGACAGAAAGGGAGAGAGAGGAGAGGTTTGATAACACCTCTCCTAAATAATTAAGAGTTTGACTTCCTGTCTGTGGCTCCCTAATGCAGAGACCGTCTGGGATGGAACAATGAGATCAGGTTCACACACACACACACACACACACACACACACACGAATGTACGCGAGCGCGCAAACACACACACACACACACACACACACACACACACACACACACACACAGATCCCCTAAGAAAGTAAGCCAGCAGGTAAAACTTATCGTTTAAGTGCATTTCGTCACTGTCTGGCAGAAACCTTGTATGTTCCAAACTGTTAACTTTCAGCAAAAAAAAAAAAGTCTTTTCTTATTGAAAATCATACTGTCAAAGTTGGTAGCTCCTTTTAAACACTTTTTATTGGGTAAATGATTGTAAAACCCACAGACAGACATAAAGGGTGACCAAAAGCATTGATTAATTAAAAGTAAATAAAAATGACAAAATCTGAGCAAAATGCACAGATGGACAGACACATACTAACACAGAGACTTAATCTGCACACATATATACACAGATCTCAGTGTGGAAGATGAAAGAGGTATGAATATGTCCCCTTGGAAGAATCTCTGCAATTTTCACATATGAATATTTTCATTTTTGATTCAAAAGCTACTTTTTGTTTTCTATTAGATCAATATTTCTTAACTTCAGATAAATAGCAGAGTCTTGAAAAAGCTATTTTTTTTTCAAATAAAAAAGAAAAGAAAGAAAATCTGCAATTCACGAGTGTATCACTCCCAGTCTGTTTTTGACCAACTAGGACAAAATATGAGCTTTTCTTTATATTTAAAGATAATAAAGGGTATTGCAAAACTTTCCATATTTTCTGGTCATAGCTCTGATTCAGTGATTTTGATTGAGAGTTTGGCCACACATGGTAGATGGAGGTGTGATACAGTTAACAATGAGAAGTTGGAAATTACAACTGAGTCCTGAGTCCTTTAGTTGAGACCAAACACAGTCTTTTAACAATTTTTTCTCATCTCTTTTCTCTCTTTCTCACACACAGACAGACACACACAAACTTAAGCCTGACATCGTTCATCGCCTTGGCCTACAACGTTTTGGCAGGATATTTGACTTCATTTAGGCTTTTATTTTCAAAAAACACATGGTGCCTGGATCTACAACAAAGGTGTGCTAAATCATCTATAGTATCTTAAAGTAAATATTTAAATGTATATACATTTTGTTTGATTGTGTTTAGACCAGTTTGTTTCAATTTATTATTGTTGACCCTAAAAAAATCACCTCTTCTCATCATTATGGCCTTCCTCAGTCCTCTGACTCAACATCTCTGCTGCTCCTTTGTTTTATCAAGACAACAGAGAGAGACAACAGACTTGGGGCCTAAACAGGGGAGAGCATTCAGGCTGCATGTTGATCCACGATACCTCTGACAACATTACTACCAACACATTAAGTTCCACCTTCTTACTGAAAGCCCAAAAGTTAGAAGCAGGAGGTTGTTAACTAGCTGGATGAAAGACTCTTTCTACACACTGTAACGTTGACATTTCTCATGAAAGACATATTCAGGATTGGTACATGAAAAGAAAAGTTCTTGTCTATCTCCCCTCCTCCTTTTCCCATGTCGACCTGCCTGTACCTATAGCAGGGACCAATCAGAGCATGGACTACGGGGGAAACACATTAATAAATAAAAGAACATACTCTATTCCCTGCTGTTCTGAATTAATAATGAGCCTACAAAAGACCAATTAAACACATGATTAATGCCATAATCTATATAATTGCAGGCAATAACTCATTGTGAGCTAATGATAGCAATACTTAATATCGATTCACATGGGGTGTCTTTGTACAGTAGTGCTTAATTCTTTCTATGAAGTGTCACTTTTCAGAACTGCTTAAACTGCTATTAATAAGAGTCTATTTCTTGCTTTTCCTACGGCAAATCATTGATAAACATGAAGCCATAAATTTGTTTTTATAATTTTAGTTTCTGGCATCATAGAGGCTGCTGCTTACTTTGGGAATTTTCACTCTAACAGCGCAAACCAGTTGGAACATTAACATCGATTTTAGGCCTACAGAGAAATGATTCAGCACTTACTGAAGCTCCACTCACCCACTGTTAACTATTAAGACAGACTTTTATTTGTTGAATGATTTTAATTTATTTACCTAATTTTTCTATTTTGAGTTTTATGATGGGATTTCTCAGTACCTGTTTATAAATTGTGCTGCTCTTATTTTAGTGATTTATTAATTGCAAAGTCACTGGTTTGTGTGTGTGGGGGTTACTGTTTTATAGTGTGAAGCACTTTGTGTTACATTTTGTTTGTATGTGTTGTACAAATAAAGTCTGAGATTGTCTGAATTATAAGGGTTCTTATATTTAAAGAGGTGATATTTTGGAACAATATATAAAAACTCTATTTTTAAGTCTAAAGCAACAGGTATTCTTCTGTTTCACCATTACTGTTTCAAAATTTAATAAAATAACAGTACTCCTACTATTATTTTCATCATTAAAAGATATGAATGTTTCTTTATTGATTAATTGATGCCTTGCAGACCAAAATGATTCTGATAGAAAATACTTCATTGGATCAAGTAAGTTACAACACTGCAAGAGTGATTCAATCTAAAATCGACATTTTTGTAGCTAAAAAAAGCACATTTCTCCAGTTTCTGTGGTTTGAATGAGTGAGTGTGTGAGCTGTTCAAGCGTCTGTCTCTGACAGTGGTGAGAACCGTCGGAGAGATGCGGAGAAGATGAATAATGGCGTATTAAACATTAAGGATGAGGGAGTAGCACAGCAATTATTTCTGTTCATATTTCACTGAAAACACTTAGATACATCCATCCATCTTTTCATCTGTCTTATGCCTTCTTCCTTTTCTCCTTCATTCTCTTTTAAAAAGTGTCATTCTGTGAACCTTTCACTCCCTCAGTTTGTGTAATTTTTTGTTTTTCCTTCTTTATTTAAATTCTTTGTTGAGGTTACTCGCCACCTCACTTACCTCTACCTCTCTCTGTTTCACTTTTTCTGGGCTATTTTTGTATTTCAGTTTGTATGTGCGCATGATGGTATGAAACCATTTCAACAGCTATGATTTGAAGGACACAGAATAAGACAAATAAAAATATTGCCAAAAAACACAATATTAATATTGTTAAATTTATATGAAATATAATTTGTCCTTCATTTTTATATCAATTTTACTAGATCAAACTATTGAATTTGGAGAAAGAGCAGATAGACCAAAGCATATTTTCACAGTTAATAAACATATATTCCGGGATTGTTCTGAGCTGCAGGACTGATTTGGGACCAACTCAAGGTTATTCTGAATTAAAGGGATAGTTCAGATTATTTGAAGTCGGGTTGTCATTTTATGTGTACTTTAGAATACTTTCACCACTTTACCTTGCCTTTAGACAACCTTTTCCGACAAGAGACCACTGCTGTAAAAGCCAAATATCGCTCTCTCCAAACCAACCAACTCCATCGGTGGAATCAGCAATTATAGCTTGCAGAACAAATTCATTGCTGGTCTACAGTTTGCTCGATCTGTTTGTTTGAGTTATTGTGTGACTTTAGTGTTTTAAAAGGTTAGTTTGGATTCACCACGCAACAACACAAACAAACTAACAGATTGAGGCAGACTCCAACAGCTCCTGCGTTCTGCAAGGCAAAATGACTGATTTTGCCCATGGAGTCTGGTTGATTTGAAGACAGCCATATTTGGGTTAAATAATGGCGGCTTCCCATCAGGAAAGGCTGTCTGGAGACAAGGCACAGAAATGAAAATATTCTCAATATTGGATGTTTTTTTTAGGTGGCTAAAATATTTTTGCATCTAACTCTGTCCAGAGAAGTTAATTGTCTAGCTTCTTACACAGGGACTCCTCACTGCTTCTCCATACTGGGGACATGCTGACCTGCATCTATTGTAATACACTCACTATCAAATCATACCTGACGCTACTCCACTTAAAATAATCTGAACTATTCCTTCAATCTGTAGAGGCCATAAAAAGTTGATCGATTTCGGATCCTATATTATTGTAAAACATTTCGATTCTGCATGTCTGCAACACAGGACTGTAATATAATAAAACACAGGAACCTAGCACACACATGTCCTGTTACACAGAGAGCTGAGAGAAATGACAGAGGATGAGTGAGAGAGACAGATAAAAGGAGAGAGAGAGCGACTGCCCCAGTGGTGATTTTGGCTGAAAACGCAGGGTTTTCCAGTGTCTCACTGGGGGACGGGGGAATTTCACACACGCATGCTGCTTGCTTACACTGGCACATGGGGCTGGTACAGTATTACAGCACATTACCATCTCTATTTGGCATTGTTTGCTTTGCCTCATGCCTACACATACAAACACACATGCCCGTGCACACACAACTCCTGACCATACAAGCCAACCACAGGCACCATGGGACTAGTCTATTGGCTACTGGCAAAGCTGATGCCTGGTCTGAGTCCAAGACAGAGCAAAGAGGAAAGCTGTGAAGGGAAAATGCCACTGAATTTCAGCTTCAAAAGATGTCATCACTTGGTTCTTACGTATTCCAATGCAATGAATAAAAATCAAATCAAATTGAAAGCAACTTAAATGTTTAAATCTGAAGTTAGTTTAACTATTCCAGTTACAGAAATTTGTAAATATGCTTAGTGTTGATATTCTTTTGGTATTTGTGTCTCTAAAATGTTCAGTTTTTATACAGACAACAAATGTTTGTTTTACAATCCTTCATGCAGGTGTTTGTGTCTGCATGTGTGTGTGTGTGTGTTTTGACTGATGGCAGAGGGCCAGCAACACAGCTCCTCCTCAGGGTAGATAAAACAAGACCCACAAATCACCCAGTCCTGACACCACCGTGTTTCTGTGCAGATCTACAATATTACGACAAGCCAACACTTCTGTTTGTCTGTGTGTGTGTTTACTCGCTGTACTTTTTGAGCGTTTTTGTTAGAGCACTGGCTCTTACACTGCTTTTGCTGTGCTGTTTATGTTTTATGTGTGTTTTTAGGTATGTGAGCTTGAGCTTGCGTGCTTGTCTTATATGTTTGAGTGTGTTTATGTGCTTGATGTGTTTCTGTTTCCTATGTGTGTTCATGTGAGCGTGTTTGTGTCTGTGTAAGGGGCTGGCCCTGAGAGAGAGTGGCGGGAATCAGGTGTAAATTCAGTCATTAGATGGCTTCCAGAAACCAGCATACATAAATAAATTCATGACAAAAGAAAAAAAAAAAACAACAGGGGAGGAGAGGGGGAGGAGAGAGGAGGAGAGGACAGGTATCCAAGAGGAGTAGAGTGGAGTAGGAGAGAAAAAGAGGAGGAGGAGACAGGAGATGATTCCAAGATGACAAAACAAAAGAGTAGAGAGAAGAATATCTGGCGTGTGAAGTGAGGGGGTGAGAAAGTGGGGAAAGAAAAGGGAGGTGTGAGACTAGAAGGAGGAGAGGAAGAAAGGGGAGCAGGGAGAGAAACAATGAATACAGGCAGCTAAAGGAGAACAGGAACAGGAGAGAAATGGAGAAAAAGTGAAGGAAAAGTGAGGCATTTGATAATCTGACTCTCACCAGTCACAGTATAATTTCTGGCTCCATCGTTGTGTGTAAATATGGTTCCAACACCAGTCTGGTTCAGGTGGTACCGCTGTATGACCCCACTGGGACGAGCAGGTTCAGACCAGCTTACATGGAGGGAGTAAGGGGTTAAAGCTGTTACCACTGGAGGCTGCACACCCTCTGGGACTCCCTGGACTGTCACTGCCACCACCTAAACACACACATACACGTGGACATTCACACAGAGGCACGCACAGTCACCCACACCGAAGTAAACACACAATAAATAAAACACATTTCTTATATTTTACAGAATGTAAAAGGTGTGGGTAACAGATGGATTTCAGCTGTGATCATTTATGAATGTAATTAACAGGATCACAGCCCAATAAAAAACTGCATCCAAATTCAGGGCTTCTCTTTCTAAGGCAATAAAGTCCTGGTTGACAACAGAGAAAGACATTTGCTGGTGAGTTAATTTATTTACAAAAAAATAAAACAGAAAGTACATTTTTATGCTCCAACTTACTCCCAAATACAGACAAAATAGGAAACAAATGAAGACAGGACACAATCTGTTGAACAACCTGCATTATGGAAAACCATACCATACAGGTAGCACCATATTTTGACTGAATGTAGAGTCTGCAAACTATATAATTTATACATAATACAATATTTTAATTCTGGAACTCACTGACCTAGAGGGAAAAATTGTGTGAATAGTGTAAATATGTGTAAAAACTGGCACTGCTGTATATAACATTTGAATTTATTGAGAATTTTACCTTGAGAAGTATCCCAGTGTGAGCATACAGTAGGCTAAGAGTTTGCTGTTGACAAATTAAGGATCATCTCTCCAGGATTTACACTACTGTGTCTCCCATTCTGATGACAACATGCCTTAATTGACCTACTTCATCACTTTAGCATTTCTGCATGACAAAGAAAACAACTGAACACTGCTTCAGCAATGCAACCTGATAATGGGAAATAAAGTGTATTATTAATTATTATTCAGATAATGAAATTATAGCTGATAAATGTTTGTATTTTTGTATTTATTTGAATGGGACAGTGCACATTAATGAACATACAAATATGTAAACATGCCAGTAACAACAGATTTGAAAGACTATGTCCAAGTATTTTGATGTAATTTGCTAGAAAAAAATAAATTATTACAAGGAAAAAAAACATGTTATGTCAATGTCACAAAAATGTTAAATTGTTGGTTATCTTATCTGCACTGGCCATGAGTAGCAGGCAATAATCAGTTATTGTATCAGCTGAAAAAAATCACATATTTTTTAATCATCCTTAAACTTTAATTACGATATAATGTGTGGATTCCAATAAATAGTATTGACAAAAGATTAAGAAATCCCCTGTTAGAAAAAATGACTGCTTTTTAGTATAGTGTTGTGAGTGACTGATTGTAAATTCCTCGTGTAGTATCTGTGGGCCCCTGTGAACGCTGGGTGAATGTGGAGACCACAGAATCACAGGGCAATCTGCTGCTAATGGCAACAGGGATATCCTGCCTTAATAGACTGTCACTAGCACTTCCCCCACCTGTCCCACACAATGCTATGCAATTAGAACACTGCTACTACAACTAAGGAGACACACACGCACGTGCACACACAAACACACACACAGGTGGCGTGCAGGTATACACGCGCAAACACGACGAGGTGGAAGAAAGGAAACAGCAAAGGAGTCACAGAAGAAGATAAGGAAGATGCAGGGAAAGTGTAGTGTCAATCAGTGAGTGCTTCAGTGTGCTGTTAACTCAGATGTCTGTCAAGATTTTGCTCAAATGTAAAGAAAATGAAAAACATATATCTACTTACTGTATGTAAATATACACAAATAAGGCACTTATGTTTAAGTTCACTTAACTTTGCTTTGTTGGACAACTTGACAAGGTTTTTTTTTTTTTTTTTTAATGTGGGGCTGTATTGGGTATGTGTCCACAGCAGTGCATTAGTTACTGAAAATGGTGGTTGACACACCCCAGTTTGGAGAGGCAGAGAGGAGAACCAGCACAGAACACATGTTTACTGTGGACAGGATCTTTAACAGAAGTTGTTTTTTAGCTACTTAAAAAGGTCCAACCGCAAAAATCAGTATCAGTTAAAGTGTACCATTCAGACAGCCTTTTCCAATGAGAAACCACCATTATATAAGCCAAATATCTGTTGCCAAACCAGTCAAGCTCCAGAGGTGAAATCAGTTATTTTATCTTGCTGAACACAGGAGTTGCTGGTCTACTAGTCTGACACACCGGATGCACACTGTGGGTATAAGTCTGCCATTGGTTGCTTGCTTCAAGCAGCATCACAACATCCACCATCTATGTTTTCAAAGTCCCCGAGAACCAAGAATGACCACCTAATTGAAACCCACAAGTGGAAAATGGCAAATTAGCACCTGGGACATTAATGGTACAAACATAAAGAAGCTGTTACGTTTTCTTTTGCAGTGATGTAGCTTCTGTGCTGGTGCCTCTCTCTGCTTCTTCTAACTGGAGGCACAGTTATCAGCATCTACTGTAGCCAATACAATGACTATCTGTAAGTACCTCGTACAACCAAACTATCCCTTTAACTTTGATTTACAGAAATTAGGACCCAGAGATGAGCAGAGCATTGAAAAAGAAAAATGACAATTACAACAATCCAAATGTAACATAATCAGAACCATTTAAAGCTCAGAGAAATACAATATAGCTTCTTAGATTTCACTCAAATGTAACAAAAATCTGCATACACGAGAGGATGCCTTAGTAGGAGAGTCTTCATCTGACCCTTCTTTCTGTACACAAATGAATGGAAACTTGGCACAAAGAGAGAAATGGGATTGTGAGAGACATATAGAAAAGCGAGAAAGAGAGATGTTGGACACCAGATGACAGTTGTTGTAAAAGAGAAACTGGTGTTTGGACAGTGGGAAGGAGCGAGGATGAGAAAGGAAAGAGACAACAGTTGGGAGACACTGAAGAGCGTGGTGTTAACATCAGGGGAATGACAGGAGACAAATAGCAGAGAGAACAGGACAAAAGGATTCGAAGACAGAGGAGGACCAATCGCTCTTCCTCCCTCTCTAAGTGACCAACTGCATTAGATCAGCACCTTCTGTTGTCACAGCAGGTGTGCGTTTGTGTGTGCCTGTGTTTGTTTGTCTCTGCCTGTGTGTGTGTGTGTGTGTGTGTGTGTGAGGGGGCTGATGCCAGGTAATTGCAGTGGTGTATTAGGTTAGCCCAAGTTATCCCATAATTGGGACTGTTTGGCCAATTTTCACTGGTGTACAAACTAATCCAACTCACTCTCTTTCCACTCTCTGCTGGGAGTGTGTGTGCTTGTTTGTGTGAATATATGTATGTGTGTGTGTGTGTGTGTGTGAGAGAGAGAGGGAGGTAGACAGAGAGAACATAGAAGACAGAGATTGAGTTTGTGGTGTAACTGCGTATGGCTTTAGGAGGGTGTGTGCATGTATACAGAGTTCTTCTGTTGGCCATGTAGTTCTCAATGGAAATTTAGTTTCCAGGCAGGAGGATCTAGAAGGAGAAATATTTTACTACGATAGGTCAAGTTAATGCATCAGCAAAAGCAACAAGTCTTATGATCCTAACCATAGCTAAATGTTGAATGAATACTGGACTTTTTGTGAGTACATGATCGATTATTATTAGCATTTTGAACTGTGTTGTGGATAAAAGGCTTTCTGCTTGGTAATGTTTAAAATGCAGCTTTGAAGCAGCTTCTCTGTTTCACTCACATGCCCTTGCATGGGGATGGCTGTCTGGCTCTAAAAGGTTAGCACATGATGATGACCACACATCACAGACTACCTGGTACTTAGAAGTGGCAGCCTAATTATTACTCTATCTATTATATGTATCGAATTTGAGGGCAGCCAGAGTGATGTGACTCAGAAACTGGGGGTGACAAATGCAATAATTTTCACAAATCCACACATGCAATCAATGTAATACATCTACAGAAAAAAATGTGTAGTTAAAATAGTTCAAACTACTATATCCATACATGAGAGAGCCTACACAAATGCTGACACATTCTTCTTCCTCTCTTTCTTCATCTCTTTGACCATTTACCACTCCTTCCTTTATCACCTTCCTACAGTCATCCATTCCTACTTCATTCAGGTAATTATTCTCCCCAGAATTAATTTATTGTATACATTAATCCAGCAATTATCTATTTATCTATAAGCCCCTCACTCCCAGTGCAACCAACTGTACCTCCAATTCAACCCTCCAGTGACACATCTAAATGCTTCGTCTTTACGTAAGAATGTGCTCATCAAAATAATGAGATGTTAAATTAGCTTTAAAAAAGCCAGAAAGACAGTTTTCAACATGAGCTTTCATCACCTCTAAGTCGGAGAAATTAATTGTTGTGGTGATATCAGCTCGGCTACAGCCAGAGAGATAGCAGGGGGAGTTCTGTGTGAAGCTATTATGGACGCTATCACAAACATCAGGTAGGCTCAGCAAATCCAGAGCCTCGCATACAGGGGGAGAGCGGAAACATGGCTAAATAAAAACTTGTTCCGACATGGGAACAGTACAGAGTTCACACAGTGTGGGAACATCACACACTGTAATTTCTTAACAACAAAGGTCAGGCACAGGTTTAGAATTTCTAAAATATCACTTGCAGAACAACTGAGCACCTGAATTATCATGTAAACAATGTTCAGAAATCAGCATTTGAGGAAGATTTTAGGAGAAGGTAAAAGGGCATTTCGCTGAAAGGCCACCAGCCAAACAATGGATCAGATGAGCGGTCATCTGCAGAAGACCAATGCTACAAGGTTGTTGTTGTAAGTTTACACAATGTAAAGGGGTTACATGTCCAGACAATTTATCCTTGACAGAACAAAACAGGAACAGACCAATCTATGAGCATTCAGGCAATTGTGTGGGAAAATAAGGAATGAGTTCAGTTTTACAAAGCTCCACACTGGCTGTGTTTCTATGGACAATATTACTTGAATCTCACGGAAATCATTCTGATTAAAAATTATAAGTTAACGGTTGAAGCGTTAATCAGAGTATAACTGACATGACATGTGCAGAGTAGTTCTGCCCACTGTGAACTGTCTAATCTGCTGGAAATATCACAGCGGAATGAGAGGAAGAAGGGGTTCTACTTTGCTAACTGCCATTAAACAAAGAAGTGTCTCTGCCTGGTAATTTTCAAGATGGATCCACATTATATCCTGGGAACAATGATAGTGTCTTCAAAAAGTTTCTAACAGAAATATTGCATCTGCTATTGACCACCATGTTTCTGTCCCTACTGGAAACTCATTTGTGACATGTCACCTACCCCCACATGGGGCAGCCATGCGCAGAAAGAATATATTTATTCCATCCAGAGAGAAACAATCAGATTTAGCACTTATGTGGATATTATTTTCCTTTCGATCAGATTATCAAAAGTCTTAATCAGATCGAAAATTCATTCCGATTTGGCAGTAAAAGATCAGTCTCTTCAGGCACTTTAATTCTGATTATGTGTGGTCCATCTAAACACAGCATAATGCTGACTACTATGGTAAATTAATTGATTAGCTATGTTTTGGTCAAGTGGCAAAATGCATCAACATTGATTAACAATTAGAGCTACACCAACATATGTTATTTTCTCTCAAAGCAATGTTCTCTTTGATTTCTCTCTCTGTCACACACATGCACACACACACCAACACATTTTACACACCTTCCTTTTCGTTCAAGTGTTCAGCCTAAATTAAAGGAGTGAACTAAACTACAGAGTAAAGTGGTGCTTAGTTCAATGAAGCTCAGTCCATCTTTAGAGGAGCCATTAGATAATCATACAGGGGAATAATGTCTTTATGAAATGGGGTGCTACAACAGAGGACAGTTTTGGAAAGAATGTGTGTATGCGTGTGTGTGTGTGTGTGTGTGTGTGTGTGTGTGTGTGTGTGTGTGTGTGTGTGACAAAGAGAGTGAGCTCTACTGGAAGACTAGCAGGACAGAGACAAACAGCACAGAGCAGGAATCAATAGAATACGCATTTCCTTTCCAACTGAAGGTGCAACCAATAAAATACTGTGTTTAACTGTCTTTTTGTATGAAATAACTTTATATCGGAAAGGGTTTCACCTGTATGGGACTGTCCAAAATTATCAAACTACTAAAACAGTTGTTCAGACTATATCTGAAATTGTTGGAGTGAAAGTGTCTCACCAAGTAAAACTGTGTGTACTTGGCATATATCTGAAGAACTTTATTTTTAGTTCAAAACAGATAGCTTTAATTGACTTTGGACTCTAGGTCACTGCAGGCAAGGAGAATGATACCTCTGCCTTGGATAAAACTGGACATACCTCCAATACATGTACAGGTGAAGGAGATGGCATCTCTACATTACCAAAGAAGGGACAGGAGAATTTGAGTGTGAAGACAAAAAGTATGTGAAGTATGTAAAAAATTATACTTATTTATTTATACTTATTTTCCTTAGATTATGAAAATTATGATGACATGTTTCATCGTTTATTTGCATGCCTAAAATATATGCAAAATCAAGAAAAATACTGCTTAAAAAAATACTACAATATACCAATGAAGCATCAAAAATGTTGCCTATCAGTGTCAGTCACTTATTATCTCAATAGCTACTGCTGAGATTTCAAGCTTTATAAATAAAGAGGTCAGCCAAAATCTGTGTATTTGTTTTGAATACTACCAACACCCCCTGAATGTCAGACTCTTAAAAACTTAAGTAAAACTTTAATAATGATGCAGACTTGGTATTATATTTGTGAGACAAGTAAGCATAATGTTAGATACATAAGCTGCTACTGAGCTACAGAATAAAGTGATGTAACATAGAAAATGTCAGTTCGACACAGCAAAAGTGGCATAAAAATAACTGCAGTCTTACCTGTGTACTGTCTGTACAACCAGCCCGGTTACAGACCCTCAGCTGGTAACTGTATTCCTGGAAGGGCCTGATCCCACCAACATCAGTGAAACTGTTTTCATCACCACGGTAACGCTCTTGTCCATCCCGCAATATAACATAATGGGTGATTTCACCTGGCAAAATGGAAAAGGTACTTTAATTTTTGATAATCACTGTCAGATGTGTCCCATTACCTAAAAGATATAAAACATCTTGTACCATATACAGAGAAGGGGATTTCTAGTGATGCACACACATACACACCATTAGGCCTGGCAGGTGGTTGCCATTGCAGCTGGATGATGTCATCTCGTTCGCCTAAGCGACTCCACCGGGGCGGTGCCACTCCCCATGGTTTGTCCTCACTGGTGGTCACTGTCTTAACTCGACTGGAACCTCGTCCAAAGCTGTTCCAGCCCCTCACTCTGTACTCGTAGGTGGTGAAGGGCTCCAGGTCAGAGTCTGTTAAAGAGTAATGAAGACAGGAAGGAGAGAAGAAGGGGAGCAAGGGACATAGAAAAGTAAATTAAGAAGGGGTGCAAGAAAATAATGAACAAGTGTGTATTTATCAACACTGCAACACTTATGCTGAAGTGATTAATACTGTAAGTGCACACACAGTATAAACTCCAGTTACAGGATGCAAATGAACATGTTGCAAATCTGTTGCAAGCCCTGTCTGAAACAGCTAATATTTGATGATGAACTAAAAAACTGTATGGATTAACAGAGAATAGACCTCTGTCCTTTCTGGTAAGTATAAGTGTTCAAATATGATGCTTAAAAACTAGAGACAATCTTTCGATGGGGTAACACCACCTGCAATGCCTGTCAATAAGTTGACGCTACACTCATCCTCACACACCTACACACCTTTTAAGTTTTGTGACTACAGTGACAGGGGTGTAAAGTGGGAGGGCCAGTGGCCTGTTCCCTACTTTCTATCCCCTCACTTCTAGGCTGTTGTGAGAAGTTAGCCTTCAGGGCTTTCTCCCTTTTTCAAATTTTTTTTTTTTATTGCTTTAATTTATAGGACAGCTGAAGATATGACAGGAAAGGGGGAGAGAGAGTAGGGAAATAACATGCAGCAAAGGGCTGAAGGCAGGGCTCAAACCCACGGCCACTATTGAGGACTCACAGCCTCAGTACATGGGGCCAATGCTCCACCAGTGAGTTACCAGGCCACTAGAATGCCCTTTTTAATTAGGGATAGGGGGGAAAATTGGGTTTGGGGTAAAAGATTTCTGTTTCTGGCAGAAAACACTGAAGGCTAACCATGTGCTACTCCCGGTGCCTTGCTTGGACCACAACCATCTTTGAACTCAGCCTACCTTGTGATCTTAAGAACTACACACCTGTGAAGTTTTGTGACTGTATCTTGCACATGTGTGACACTATTGACAAAATCTGCCCAAAAGACAAACAAACAACTGGAAAAATACTCAAAACCAGTTCTGTTGCTGTCCCAGCTACAACAGGTGTCTCCAGGACCACATTTTGCCATGATGACTGACAGCCTTAATGTCTCAGCTGGTAATCACAACCTAATATTTGATTTCTCTGCGGCATGTTTTTAATTTTAATGCACAGTTGTAAATTGGACTAAGTTGTAGAAGTGTGTGAAGAGGCTGAAAGGAAGTTTAAAGTATAGGCTGCTGTGGACTCCTCATCCAGCAGATTACATATTTACAGACAAGTCTAATGATTACAAAGGGGCTCAGGTGACAATTTTGTACAACATGCACAGCTGACACCATTTATGAAACATATGGCAGATATGTTAATCTAAAATAACAATGGTAAATTAACAATGGTTTCAGGTTTGAAAATGTATGTTCTTGCAGTCGTATTGCAGATGCAAGCACACATTATATGGACATACAGTAGAACAAATATATGCACTATGACTTGTGCATAGTAGTAAACAGCAGGGTGTGACTGAAGCATTCTGGGAGACAGGTTGTGACAACCCTTCTGGTGAGGTATACATACACGAGCATATATACATACAGATGCACTTGCACACACTCCCACACACATGTGCATTATTTTTAGGAGTGTTAAGGGACTGCTGCTGTAAATGAAACCACGTTTTAACCACCAGTCTGGGACTCTTGTCTTTACAACTGTGATAACTGAGG
The DNA here is from genome assembly GCA_027495735.1 of Lutjanus campechanus. Classification (NCBI taxonomy): domain Eukaryota; kingdom Metazoa; phylum Chordata; class Actinopteri; order Lutjaniformes; family Lutjanidae; genus Lutjanus; species Lutjanus campechanus. Next base: position 35,874 of record JAJHUR010097268.1, read on the forward strand.
CAGCAAAATACACACAGTGACACACATGTAAATAAAACACTGAATGTGTGTGTATACACACATGGCTAAAGACTGAGTTTGTCTGTTTGATTAAGAACTAATTCCAACAAGTATAGATATCAATTGGGTGTGAACAATACAGTATATATTTATAGCACTCACTGCACATGTGGAGCTATCTGTGTGTGATCTACCCTACATTTTTCCCAGAGAAGTATAGCATGATACCCTATGTGTGTGACTGTGTGTGTGTATGTGTGCATGAGAAACATCTGGTGTATGGTGGGTGGCGACAGCTTTATGTGCCTCTGCCCAGATGGTGTCACAGCATTGCCTAGAAACTCTTATCCTAACCGCCCCATGCAACACACACACACACACACACACACACACACACACACACACACACACACACACACACACACACACACACACACACAGTAAAAGAATCACACACACAGCACTACATTCACTACAGAGGCACACTTACATAGCAACTAACTGGACACTAACACACGCAAAACACATGTAATTATTAGTGCACAACCTCCCACACACACATAACATCCACAACCACAATTAGTCTTGATTAAACAGACGTAACTACCCAGATAAATAATGTGTGGACAGACTGAAAATCCTGACACACACGCCCACAAACACCAACACACACACATACACTCCAACTCCCTTTGGGCTGATAAATAGTAGAGAATGTTGAAATGGCATTTAAACGCCCATCTCTAAGTTTTAATGACACACAAGTGTACAGCACAGAGAGCGTTACCAAGTTACAGCTATCAACGTGTCCCGCAACAGCTGCCTTGGTGTGTGTGTGAGTGTGGGGAAGGGCATCTGTCTCTGAAGTCCGTTGATTGCAGCGACTGACACATTTAGAGTAAATGCTGAATTGGTTTCTGCAGGCTTAACATTTCTATGAGCGGCATGTTTCACAGATGGCTGTATTCTGCATTAGTTATTCTTCATAGTGGCTTGGAGGACTGAAGGGAGAGTCCTAATTTCCAGCAAAGTCATAGGTCAGAAGCAAGAAGGCAAATACATTATGAATGGCCAAAATGTTTAGAACTCAAATACATTACACATACAGAGGCATGCTGACACAAGAGAAGAGATTATGATATTAAAATCTATGTAAAGTTCCCTTCAAAACGTTTGAAAATATTCTGCTATGATACACATTTTGTTGCCAAAAAGTTATGACCACTGCTGCTGCTTGGGCTGGGTTGACAAGTAAAAGAACAGCACATGTCAAGAAAGCTAGCAAACATCAGAAACATTTAGCCATACAAGTTTAAGCCTCAGTCAGACCAAGACAGGTTTCTTTGCCTACATTTGCATATTCAACAATGATTGGCTTTCAAATTTGATATGTTTGAATCTCAGATTTTAGGAAAGTGCCAGGTCAGACATTTTAGGGGGCAACAATACATTTTTAAGTGAAGGGCCTCTTCAGAATAAAGTAAACCTTTATTGACCTAAAGGGTAATGCTACTGACTCTAGGCATTCAATTTGTCACCATATTTTAACTACAAAAGCGTGGAAAAGGAAGGTCTGAAAGGTGTTTGATCTAGATGCTCAGATCACAAGCTGACACACAAGCAACTAAAACATAAGTTTCCAAATACTAATAGGCCTACATGTTTGAAGCAGAGTACAGTGAAGAGCAGTGACTGAAAAGGGTTGATCAAACAGCACTTGGTCAGACAAAGAAATAAACAAAATATGAATACAAGTTGTAAAAATGCTAAAAAGAAACTATGCAATTTTTTTATGGAACAGCAGCAGTGTAGTAATTCTTCTAAACTACAGCCTGTTTTTCCACTGAACACACACACACACACACACTCAAGCACACAAATTACCTGTATAGGTGTATCTGTTGGCATCTCCGCTGTACACTACCTCCTCATGCGATGGGCACAGGCTTCCCCCGAATTGCAGGTTCTCAGTGTCTGTGTAACTGTAACTGTAACTGTATGCGTCTGCCATTTTGTAAGTGTTATCACTTCTGTTGGTATGTGTGGACAGGCCCGCAGTGAGAGTTTCATGTGTGATGTTGATGGAAGGTGAGTATGTTGTGGAGGGTGTGTCAGGGTGTGTGTACACAGAGAGGACCCATGTGCAGGCGGTCGTAGATGGATCGAGGTCACAGGCGCCACAGTAAGCTGTAGATGCTGCAGCTATGGGACACACAGCACCCTGCAAACACTGGTGCTACACAGAGGAAGGAGGGAGAGACGGACAGAGATGGAGACAGAGGACAGGAAAAGAAGGGGTGGAGGATTAAACAGTAAGAGAGCGAGACAGTAAGAGAGAGATAGAAAGGGATACTTTAAGGTTTAAAATGTTTAAAAACTTATTCTATAAAAGTTGACCATTATTTGAAATGTTGCAAGCAAAAATCTCAAGAGTCTCTTATATACATGCAGAATGTAGCTATGTACATGTTTGTGTGTGGTATGCATGGTCCTTAATGACATCATTAGAGCTAATGAGAATTCCTACCCTTTGTCCCTGTGTGTGTGTGTCTGTGTGTGTGTGTGTGTGTGCGCGCGCATGTGTCTGTCTCATGCTGACTTAGGAACACACAAACATCACATGACCCCAGTTGATAAATGGAAGATGGCCCAGTCCCCAACTCCTGATGTGACTGTTAGTGTGAGAGATGGAGAGAAGAGAGAGGGAGAGAAAAATTCTATCCAACCACCGATATCCACTGGATGTGTAAACACCAGATATTTTTTTCCACCAGATTAGCCTGCATTTCTGAAATTTTGAAGTCACCTGTTAATTTACTGCCCAAATTCATTGGCAAGTGACATAAATGTCATTTCCACAGGTCCATTTTAACTGTTATTAACTTTGTCTTACTGTACATATGGTGAATTTAGTTTTTCTTGTTAATTTACGTCAGTGTTCCTCTTAAGTCTGTAAAGAAGGAAAAGTAATTCTATGGTTTTCTCTTCACTTTACATGCACAACACAGGATATACAGATACAAAATATAGATGAGGCTAATTAAAGTTCATGTATTTTGCTGAACAGACTACTAGAAGATGCCCTGCTTTTGAAACACTTCTGGTGGACATTCAAACCACAGGGAGGATGTGTCAGACATATGGCACACCTGGAATGCTACACAGTGACATTCATTTATGAGTGTATAGACATAAACACAGGGACACACATACAGATGTACACATCAGGTGCAAACCTGTATTAACAAGCCGGGAGTGGGTCGGTCAGCACACACATGTCGTTGGGGATCATAGCCGATCCCGTTGCAGCATTCCTCTTCCTGACGTATGACCTTTGACCCGCAGCACTGCAGTGTCACTGTGGCATTGCCAGCAGGGTGCATTGTGGGATATCCGTCATTGCCCACACAGCAAAGAGATGTTGAAGAGTTTATGTACTCCCGACCACAGCAGACAAAACCTACAGACAAGAAGACATAAATCATATTATTGTCATTTTTGACAAGACACCAGATTAAGTCTCTCATGATTTTTTTTAACTTTAGCTTTTATTAGTCTAAACTTCTTGAAATCAAATTTTGCTGCAAATTTGGTGCTACCCATACTGTTGAAAAATATGCTCTGAGAATTGTATTGATTCAACAGTTGTTTAGGAAACATTGTGAATCACTATTGTGGACACAACTCCACCAATAAATGTCAACTCACAGCACCAAATGCACACAAGGTCAAGCTTCCGCTGGGCCTCTGGCGTCATCGCGGTTATTTACATGCTGTGGTTATATTTCTTCATTCATCAGTGATGTCTGAAATCACTGTGTCTATATTACAAAGAACACTGGACTTTCTTGTTCATCTCCTCATCACCTCTTCTTGTCCTGTTCTGCTTCTCCATATTTAAGCAGGTCATCCTCTAACAATGCTCAGCCTATTATTCTGCTTTTTCCTCCTATTACACCCCCCCACCATTTCTGTATTTCCCCCTGTCCTCCTCCCTCCATAACCTCACCTCCTACCCTTCACCTCTTTTTTTGTATGCTCTTCTTCTCTCCACACTTTCCTGCTCTCTTCAATCCCTCTTTCCTATCTGCACATAAACAGTATTTAGGCTGCTCTGAATATTCGTGTGCATCTTCTCTTATCATCTCCTATATACATCCTCCTCTCCTCTTCCCTCCCTCTTCTCCTCCCCTGCATGCCTCTTTTCCTCTCCTGTATTCATCTCTTCATACAGCAGTAATATTCAGCCTATGCCATCGAATGAATGCAGGGTAGACGAAGTGTGTTTTTCTGAGAGCTGCCATCTTTGACAGTGATAGGTGATGTCTTTCTGCTACCACTTCACCTTCAGCAGCAAGGTGACATTTAAAATACATGCTATCACTCCATTTCCCTGTAAATGTTTTGCAGCTGAATATCAAATTTCAAGCATGTTTCTTTGCACTCTCCAGTTCTTCATATTTTAAATCCAAAGAACTTGAGAATGATTGACAAATTGGAACTCTTTTTTACTGACTGCAGATTTGAGGTAGAAAGGCTCATTCTTGGAGGAGAAAATAATGTTTTTGTTTACAGAATCTGTATTCTGGTTAGAAAATCTTTTGTCTGCTAAACAAGTCTTTGGCAGTGGCTGATAAACATCAGCCACTGCTTGAATGTGTCGCATCAATTTTGCACACACTAAATCTTGTGTTGGTTATTTGTGGCTGGACTGGGACAACAGTACCTATCATACCCACATCTGTATCAAAGAAGAAGCCACTAGGTGGACACAACTCTGGTATGACGTATGAAGTTTTTCTTTCTACCTATCAGCCAAACTGTTTTCAAATATCTGTATTGGCCCAGAATTTCACTTCACTAATAGAATGAAAAAAATCATAGACCCCAATGATTCCAATGGGAGATGGAGGTGGGCATTTTATGCCTTAGAGTTGACAGATAAAAGGTAGAGATGGAACAAAGGCGATGTTCATATCCAAGATGTTGAGATCCATTACCCACTCAGCCACTGGGTTGGCCCCATTTACATTTCCACCGTACTTACATTAAACAAATGTAATAATACCCCAACATAAGAAAGAAGTTCAGAAAAGACTAACGCTTATGTGTGTTGGATTATGGTTAGGTCATGGCCATGAGGGTGAAACAAAACAGATACAGAGTAAACATGGTGCCTTCTCTCCAGGTGCCTTCCTAATAACACAAGCTGAGACAATCTGGTTACTCTGACGTCTGAGCTTGTGGGCAGGGACTGTCGAGCTTTGGCCTTGGAATGGATTAGGGCTATAATATTGTCCTGTTATAATACTGAGTCAGCAAAGTAACCCCCTGCTGTGAGGATGCACTGGAAATACAAATGAGCATGGCATGGCACGGCACGGCTCGACGAAAATACCATAACTGAGCTGATGGAAAAAGGACAAATTGTATTTTAATGAGAGAGCCCACAAGTAAAAGCCTCTCATTTGGAATCAGACTGACATATTGTAAGAACCCCTACATCTTTTGTGATTATTTACTTTAGAGTTAAAATAATCTAACTTTCATGAGCTATTTAGCAAATTTATCCTAACAGTTGATGACATGCTGATCTGTGGCACTATCTACCCCCAGCTGTGTTGCCCATTTTATTTGACAGCAGACATTAAACACTAAGTCATTGCTTTGTATCACGGCCTCGCCCTTTAATGGGGCTGCAGCTAGTTGTGGAGTGATAAATAACTTATTGTTTAACAACCTAATCAGCACTCACTCTTTGCGCACATGAAATGCTGTTAATTTAAGCAATCATTTCACTTAAAGGCTAAAAGTGGAGAATGACACATATTTTCTCCTGTGCTGTTGCAGTGCATTATATCCTCACCGCATCCATCACAGGCAACATGTGACAGGAAAATGCATGTGTACGTGTGTGTGATTGTGTGACATAAAGGCAGTCTGACGGCTAGTAACTCACTTAGCAGCGGCAGCTGTTGCAGAGCGGGGGCTTGGTGGCCAATTCCCCCAGCGCCTTACTTCAGCTTCAATGACGCGCAAATAAACAGCTCAACACTTTTCCAAAATAGCTTCTCTTCACTCATCCCTTGTCCTCTCGGCATCCTCACCTCTACTCCTCCCTTTCATCCGGACACCCAGTCCTCCACCACTCATGATTTTTACCCATTTGCCTCCCCTCCATTTACTCTCCAGCAGTCCAACTATCTGTCCATTCATCGTTCAACACAACTCTGTTCCAACTCTCTACCTCTACCTCCATTCTCTATTATGCTTCTTTTGACTCTAGGAAATCCAACTTTATCAAATGTGACCTGAAGCTCAGGGGTTCTCTAGTCATTCTCTTCTTCCTGCATCTCTAACTTCTATATCAACTCACATCACTGCATGGACCAGCCATTAGGAATTATGGACGGGGGACACATTTTTTAAAGTTGGGCTCCTCATCCATACCCACTTCAGCAACAGCACTACTTCAGCAGTATTTTTATCTAGATAAGTGGAAGTGTAAACATTAATTAAAATTAAAATCAGATGACACAAGCCTGTGTTTTTTCCAAAGCAAAGTTACAGTAAGTACTATAGTACATTAGACAGTTAAAAGAGATTTTTATTTAGATAATTTTATTTTGATGTTGTAATTTGTTGTTATTGTTGTGGAAACACTACTGATTTTGTGCACGGGGGGTTCCAAAATGAACAAAATATGAAAGGACCTTGTAGATATCTGCCAGATATCTGGCAACTGCCTTTCTGCTCCTTTCATTTTCTTGTTCTTTCTGTACCCACGCTTTCTTTTTTGGTGTTTCAACATAGCTAGTAAGTTCAGTTTACTAGTAGCATATGTGGGTTCTGGACATTTGACTGACCAAGTGTTTCGACCACACTGAGCTGAAATGTGTTTTAATTAATAAATTCATCAATCATGCAAATACATATAAATTGTATTGCCAGTGATATAAGTCAGTAAGCAAACTGTTGCACTTGATCCCATTAAAAAGACAACCAGAGACCTTTCCATGGGCCTCTCCTGTGTCTTAGGCTGAGGTCATCTGTACCCTGTGACCCTCTCCTAATGGTGGGTCCATCTCCACAGCTGTCTTTGTATTCTCTACCTACCAGAGCAGCACAATTAATCAAAATATTACTGAAAGGCAAAATGTGTGACAATGAAGTACTGTGGTGCTGTAGAGATGCCCTGGCCGACAAGTCTTGTTCTTTGGATGTTAGTAAACTTGTTGGTTTGGTACAGAGCCCAACAAATGTCACATCATCATGATTTTAATCATTTGTTTCAGTGAAAATGAAAATTGTGATGTAAAAATTATTGTTCAAACTAATCTGGAATCATATCGCAATTGCAATATGCAATTACCATCTTTTTTGTAAATATTGTGTAGCCCTATTATCAACCTTCTTATCCATGTCCTACCTTCTTATTTTTTCCTGTCCTTGATGCTTTTCCTATCACGCTCTTCATCTCTCTTACATTTCTCTCGATCATGACTCTTCTGTTTCCTCTCACATCCTCTTTTCTCCTCATCATCTTTATGTCTTCCTCTTGTTTCCACCTGCCTCTCTTTCTTCCACTGTTGCTCTCTCCATCTCTCTCTGCATCCCCTCAGCTCATAGGTCTGTATCGTTTGTTTACTGTTCAGCTGCTAAACTTCACTATTATATTATCACCCATTCAGCAGAAATCCAATCCCTGTCTTTGTAAGCGTTATCTGTGTATGGGTGTGTGTGACATGCTTGTACATTTGTGTTTTGAAACACACACCTCGTGTTTTCTCTATCAGCTGTGTGTGTGTGTGTGTGTGTGTGTGTGTGTGTGTGTGTGTGCATGCGTATGCATGTGCGTGTATGTGTTGACAACATTTTATCACACACCTCTTGTTTTCTCTCTTGCATTGCAGAATGCTTCAGCTCTAATCTTCAGATTTACGTTGGATTTGCATACATTCGTTAATAGCGTCGGGAGCGCTGCGTCAACACAAGGTGCTTAGACAACGTGAATTATTATTAGGGTTTCAGTCATTCCACTTAATGATAAGTCAATATTTAGCCCTGCCAATGAACTACTGATAAAAATGTGTGTTGTGGATTAGGGTTATCCGAGCTCTCTAGGAGACCAAAACCCCTCCACAACTTTAAACAAACCAAACACTTTTAAATACCTGAATATATTACAAGGGGTTTGGCACAAAGTGCAGCACAAGTGCACACATACACAGATTGTGTGCATGCATACCAGCATACACACACATTGATGAGGAGCTTTTGGCAATGATAAACACACACACACACACACACACACACACACACACACACACACACACAGAATCAGCTTTCATAGACACAGACTTGTGGCACACATCTGTGCATGCACACACATACACATGCAGAGAGGGGATCAAGCACATAAAAACATGTGTCGGCCATAAGTTACAAGATTTTGCAGAAAAGAAGCATCAAATATATGTTTGAAAATGTGTTTTTGATTTGTGGTACAACTGTTGACATAAACAGTGACTAGAGAAAGCTTTCTTGCGGCTTGTATTTCATAAACAAGCAAAAAAGTACTTGCAAATAAAGGATATATTCATACAGATTAGAGCTATGAAATATATCAATATATATCAATATCTTGATATGAGACAAGATGTCCTCTTAGATTTAGATATTGTTAAATCATGATATAGCGTAAGTGTTTTCTTTTCCTGGGTTTAGAGGATGCATTACAGTAAAATTATTTTTCTGAACTTACCAGACTGTTCTAGCTGTTCTATTATTTGTCT
>JAJHUR010097270.1:0-16036 GCA_027495735.1 Lutjanus campechanus
GAAATCTAAAACGGAGCTTCTTTTTTCTCTTAAATGCTTACATTTATCATGTTTATTATATAACGGTTGATTAGAGGGGGTGTCCACTTAGTAAACCATCACAACTTGATTGACTGTTTCATGTCCTCTTTAAAGGGCACATTACGTGTGGTAATATTTACATTTCTGCTCAGCAGCAGCAGGAACATGTGGGTACTTGGACTGTTTCTTGATGTGGAAGTTCACATTGTTTTGCTCCATGTTTAGGTTGATGGAAGCAGCAGAGTCACTGTCCACTACTGACTGGAAACTGCTGACAGATGTCCTCTTGCTGGGTCCAGAGGAGTCTGGACAGAGAGACAGGTCAAAGAGCTGCACCTGGGATTTTAATTCACAGACGGCAAACCAAAGCAAATCAACACTGGTTAATTAAAATATTACACGTGATACATACTGGGATTGGTATACTCTGTCTCATCTGCGAGCTGTTCTGTGTCGCTGTCATCAAACTTGATGTCCTTGAACCAGGATGGCTCTGAATGTCCCTCCAGGGAGTTGACACTATCACTGTCTGGAGACGGTGTTTCTGAGAACTCTGTACTCTAGATACCGGACAGAGAGACATCACAATCAGCACAGTTCACTTCAATTAAATCTATTGAAGTTGCAGGAGATAGTACACCCTCTCATGTTATCAGAGGAATGCTGAATAACTCAATATCAACATATGTCAAAGAATGTTGTAGCATATGTAAAAGAATTTGGAGTGTGTTATTTGGTGATTTATTCTCTTTCCAGCGTGTGCAGCACTGACTCATCAGAAATTGGCTGTTACCTGGAGGGGGCGGTAGAGAGCATACTCATCCCTGAACAACTGGTCGTGGTGAGTGACACAGTCCAGCCAGCGACCGTCTACTAACGCCTGTCCTATGGCGATAGCCTGGGCCCTGCAACGCAGAGACATCAGAATGGGAGGGGGAGTGGAACAGTAAAACACAACATCAAAAGCAGCTTTCATCTCATAAAGAAATTGGATACGTCCACGCATGAGATTCTTCTGCTCTGAAATGATCAGTTTGAGCACCAGACTTTAGTTATCACAAGACAGAATGGAGTGATGTGTAATGAGAATGGAAAGAATAGGAAAAGCTACCGAGCATAAGACCCAAAATAGCATGTTGTAAAGACAGAGAAAGTAGAGGTCTACCAATTAATCGGTTTGGCTGATTGGAGGCGCAAATAGGGAATCTTACAAACTATTCGTAGTTCTTGAACTCAAGAACTCTATGAAGTCCAGTTGCCTACAACAAACCTTGCTACGAATACCATGACCTGGATGACTGAGAACCTTCACAGACATACTTACAAACTATTATTATCAGCGCAACTTGGCTCCAATAGTGGCCAAAGGCCATGCAGCCTCCATCAGTCACGCGGGAAAGTATGGTATTAGTCGACTCCAAACAATGACCCAGAAAGTCTGTAATTCATAGTTCACCCATTCTACAGAATCAGATTATTCTTCAACTCCATCATCTACTCCATGGACCCACTATTAAACTGCCTAGCGACTCAGAATTGCTAACTTTGAGGGGATAACTCAAAAAATGTAAATCCACCAAGATTTTTTAAAGTTTAGTTTGACATTTACATCCAGATTTATTTATGAATTACTTCTACTAATCCTCTTCGTACATCTGAGGCTGTAACCCAATTGGAGGCATTTTACAAAATCATCACAAAATCTGGTAAAGTTAAATTAGAGAAAATGTGAGACCTTGTATGATGTCTCTGAAGTGACAGCAACCATCTTCTGCATGCAAGTTTCCTGACGATCATTATTTTGCCGAAAGAAATTATATTTCTTCACTCATGTTAAAGCAATAGTTCAACATTTTGAGAAACATGCTTATTTCATTTTTTGAAACTTTCATATCTATACTCTAAATGTGAAGCTACAGATTGCAACTGATTAGCATAGCTTAACATAAAGACTGCAAACAGAGAAACAGCTAACTCATCTGTTTTAAGCTCCAGCTATATATCTCATCTCACTCTTGGCAGCAAAATGAAGAACCACATTCCCCAAAGGGTTGAGCTATTTCTTGTGTAGGGTTTATTGACATCTTCTAGTGAGCTTGGAGACTGCAAACACCTTGTCACACTGTCCTCTCCAAATATAAAAGAAACAGTGGCAGCGAAACTCGCCAGTGTTTGGTTTGTCCGTTCCGGGTTACTGAGGAAACATGGTGGTGCAACATGGTGGAAGAGGACTCATGCTCATTTAAAGTTAACGAAAACACAATGATCCTATTTTTAGGTCATTGTAGATTAATGAAAACTACTTATGAACTTATGAATATTTGATTCCATTTCTGCCATATTCCATCTCCACATATCTGTTAGTCTTACACACTGGACCTTTAAGTATTCCCTCTGATGATGATCAACATGACATTGTTTGTATAGTGAGGTGCTACCTGGTGGAGATGGTGCCATTCCTCAGCAGCCAGTTGACAAGCTCTTTTCCCACAATGCAGTTGGGGTAGGTCCTGAGCCAGTATCTGTGGTCCTGGAACTCCATCCCTGTGCTGTTGTGGCAGATTTTCTTCCACAGGTCCTTCAGCTGGGAGGAGTCCTGCACGATGGTAAGTCAGTATGTAATAATCAGTGATTATGTTTGTGTCACACTTACTTGCTTTTCATTGAATTTATTGTTGATTTGTTGATTTTATTGTTTATTTTTTAATGATTTTACTGTGCTCTATTATCTCTTTATAAATATATGGAAAGCGCAAAATAAATAAAGGTATTATTATTATTATTAATATTATTATTATTATTATTAACATCTTTCACATTACTATGTAACTATAAAAATATCAATTATTGCTGCGATAAACAAGGAAATGAAATTCAGTGAAGGGGAAAGAATAAAGCAGCCACCAGTAGGATCTTCCTCTCCTCCTCGCTGTGGTCCAGCTTGGTGCCCGTCTTGGTGCCTGACATGGCTCGGCTGGTTGGCGGGCTGACTGAGCTGTCGTAGGAAGGCACCATGGAGGATCCAGAGCGATCCAGTGACAGGTTGGTCACACTGGCAGACCTGTGGAAGAGACAGACAGGGACCATTCACACAGCTGGCTTGTCTCAACTGTACCGAATCACAGACTGTAAATAGACATGGATGACACGTCTCCACTTCTTCTGTCTGTACAAAATTGTAGCCAAAATATCCCATAAACGAGTGCTGGTCCCTGGTGACATCATATGGAGACAGAGTGGGCTCAGAGTTGAAGCATCGCTATCAAGATCCCGCCCATACAGCTGGCCTATCCAATCGCAAGCAGGGCTCAGTCGTCAATCATGATGTGAACCCTGCTTCTTATAGCATCAAATAACTATCTGAAGCCAAACTAATCAGAAAAATGAACACTTCATCAGTGCGATAAGAACTACCTAAAATGACAGAAACCGTCTTTGGGAAACTTTTATTTGACATGTACTTTGATTTCTTTGTTTGGTCCATGTCCCAACTGCTAACATGAAGTGGGTGGAGCATATGACCTGTGCTGCAGCCAGCCACCAAGGGGTGATCAAAATGTTTTGGCAATTTTGGCAGGGTTCCTATGTCATATTCAAGCACTTTTCCAGCATTTTCAATGTTTTCTGGCACCTTACAACTGTGTTAAGTGACATATTTATATACATATACATGCTCAAAATGTTCAAATCAAATGTCATTGTGCTGTAAACAACCAAAAGTATGTATCATGACAGAATTCTACAATTAAAGGAAAATACAATAAAGTTAATGTTTCAAAACTTGGCGTCCTATTAGAGCTGCAACAATTAATTGGATATTAATTTATTATTAAATTAACTATTACAACTATTCTGATAAAAGTTTAATTGATTTAAGGACATTTTTAAGAAAAATTGTCCTCTCTGACAGTAAACTGAATATCTTTGAGTTGTCGACAAAATAAGACATTTGAGGACGTCACCTGCCACCAATGATCAACCAATGTCACCAATGATCAACAGATTAATCTCGAATGAAAATAATCCTAACAGTAAAGATTTTCAAGTGACAAGACTGTGACAGGATTAATTAATCGATTAACTGTTTAGTCATATCAAGTCGAATCATTTTAGAGGGGAAAAAAAGTCTGAATTTTCTGATTTCAGCTTCTAAAATCTGAATATTTTCTGGTTTCTTTACTAAATCATGCTCTCTCCGACTTATTTTATTTTCTTTATCTAAAAAGCAAACTATTTAGTCAGACAACGATTTATTGTGAAAGTAATGAATTTACAGTAACAAGCAGTTTCAAGCACTTTATCAAAAATCCAAGCACTTGAAAACCTTGAAAACACTACTGTAAAATCCACGCATTTTCAAAGACTTCCAGCACCTGTAAGAACCCTGTTCTGGGGAGTTTTAATTTCGTTTATCTCTTACATATGTCACTGTACTGAATCAAGCAGGAACACAGTGTACGTTACAAGCAAACCCAAAGTTAACTGACCTCTTCCTAGCAGGTGATTTGCCAACATCCTCTTGTAACGTTGTCAGTCTGGAACTGAGGCCACTGTTCTGAGGTTCCTGGTGAATCATACTAATGAACACACACACACACACACACACACACACACACACACACACACACACACACATACACACAAACTCTCATTTATATTCTGCGATTATCTTTACAACTTCTCCATGCTAGTCAGTCTAATTTATGATCAGTGAATTTAAGCATGCAGACTATTTTTATAGAGCTAGAAAGCATTAGCTTTTACTTACAGACAGCTAAAGCTCAGACAGATGTGAAAAATGAATAAAACAAACAGCAAGACTCACTTCTTTCTCATCCCAATAGGAGTTTTTCTATGCCAGGAGAGAGAGAGGAAACAGATTTTCTTTGAGGCAAGTAGAGAAAATAAGCAGGGAGCACACCAATTCCAAAAAACAGCAGCAAAACAAGCGTGGGCCTATAATGCATGCATTGTTGGACAATCCTTTGAAAAAAGATGTCCTTTAAGATCAATGTAATAATTTGTCTGTTGTGTGCATGGTTAATGAAAACCTTTAAAAAAAAGTCCATCAACAGTTAATTTAAAAGTAAGCTGAAAATTAGAGCAGTCCTCGTGCTCAAACAGTCATGTGTTATATCTAATTTACTGAAGCCATTCTTCCTATAGATGCTCTCTCTGTTCTTCTTTTAAGTTGTTCATTAATTAGAGCCAGTTTTCCACTGCATCACTGGCCTGTCAGATCACATGCTGCAAAGATAACACAGTGAGTCTTCTATTTACATTTCACTCTATGAATCCTCCTTCACGGTTGTTGCAGGCATACCGTACAGTTAATTCCTCTTTATGACAAACATCATAAAGAGTCAGGCACTAGTCAGGGCTAACTGATAACTTGCATATTTAACATGCTGTAATAATATGATTCTGTTTCATGAGTCTTGACCATGCACATGGTGCAGTGCATACACACAAAGCACACACAGATGTTTTAAACAGCAGAAAATCAAGACAGAAAAAAGGCAAGCGGACAGTGGAGGCTGGGAAAAACGAGGACGGCGTGTTTTCATCATGAGCAGAATCATAACATGACCAAGCCACTGCATGTGCTAAAAACAGACATCCAATCTCTACAACAGCAAACAAGATGTAAAATACAGAGTCAAAATTCTGGTTGCAGCTACACAGACAGCATTGGCTGAGTTATACATGCTGGATAGAGGCACATTACAGGTGAGGACAAATTTAACATTAAAATATATAACAATCAGGTCTGAGTCAGTGTCATACTCCATCTGAAGATATTGCAAATATGTAGAGATGCACCGTTTCTGGTTACTTAAAAGTCTGACCTGCCAATTCCAATTTTGGCCGATACAGAGTTTCTGTCTGTCTAAGAGCTATAACTGACAGCATATACAAACATATTTGTACATTTTCTTTAATTTAAATAATAATATAATAATAAGATATAATATCATATTTATAATGAGAAAACATCTACTAGTAATTCCACTAAATGCAATATTCAGCCTCATTAGATGTCAGCAAACAACTATTAAGATTTTAAGCGAGAAACAGGCAATGTAGTGACATAATCTTGATCCATATTTGATAGGCACTGTCAAGTTTGACAGTTTGATGTGAGTATGTGAGCAGCATGAGTTCAATAAAGACATAGTGGAATTATGTTGTCCTGAGCAGAGAATGACCTCACACCCTCTGTTCTTAAGTTGTTATTTAGTCTTCTCTGTTTAGTCGGGACAGCTGAGTGTGCACGTTCATGCATGCAAGTACACCCCCAGTCTTCCCTGCATCCCTTTTCAACATGGCAGCCTGGTGAATAATTTTATCATATTACAGCTTAACACTCACTAAAATATATTTCTCAAAACATTTGTAGCAGAAATAAGAGATGAAGTAACAGAATATTGATCCATTTTTTTTTATCAACAGTGATCAGTTTGACAGTTTGATCTGAGTTTCAGGAGTCTCTGTTGGTCA
This sequence comes from Lutjanus campechanus, assembly GCA_027495735.1. Taxonomy (NCBI): domain Eukaryota; kingdom Metazoa; phylum Chordata; class Actinopteri; order Lutjaniformes; family Lutjanidae; genus Lutjanus; species Lutjanus campechanus. The sequence goes on from JAJHUR010097270.1 coordinate 6,523, forward strand.
TGTCTAGGAGGGAACCCTAGATTTGTTCAACTCTTGCATGACTTATAAATGTTGTTTCTTCATTGTGCACATTGTACGAACTAATTATGTGTTATAATGTGACAATGCTTTGTTTGAGATCTGGGAAGGTTTAGAGACAGAAATCACCTGGTTATGGTTGGGGAAAGATCAGAGCTTGGGTTACATTTATCACTCGCGCAAGATCTTTCGTGGGTCTTGGGGTTCCCTTCCAGATGCAAGAGCCAGAATAACAGCTGGTTACAATCCCTCTTGTATTTAAGCGAGGAATAGGCCATGTAGCAACAAAATCTTGATTCATATTTGATCAGCACTGCCTAGTTTGAAAAGATTTGAAAATAATCACATATCACACACAGGGTTTGACATTAATCCTGGCCTGAAGGCCCTTGATCATAAAACGTTACTCTGCGGCCACCAAATATTCCATGTAGGTGCCCCCCTGTGGCCACCAAGTTTTATAACCATCCTGTGAACATCCAGCCTTTAGTTCAACATTCTACAAAACCCACACAGTGTGAACAACACTTCTTGCCGGCTACCTACTGATATGTAGGAGGTACTGAAGTCATGATTTATTAAATCTGCTCAATCTGTGAATATGATCCTTACAGAAGAGTCAGAAGCACAACAGACGGACTATGAAAAAACAGGAAGGAGGAGGAGGCACGAGTTTAAGTGGCAAGAATTTAAAGACATAATGTACTACAGCGTGTGAAGACAGCGTGTGAAGACAGTCCTCAACTAACCAAGGAATCAAGCTCATTTTCTATCCAGAACGAGGCCTTCAGAAAACACCTCATCACAATTCATGGGGAAAGTGGGCATATAGATGTCACAGTTAAAGGTCAAGTGTGTCACATTCAGGGGTATCCATGGGCAGAAACTGAACATAATATTCACATAAATGTTTTCATTTGTGTATAATCACCTGAAAGTGAGAATTGTTGTGTTTTTGTTACTTTAGAATGAGCTGTTTTGAAGTCTACCATGTTGCACCACAATGTTTCTACAGTAGCCCATAACAGACAAATACTGGCTCTAGATACGACCGAGAGTTTCACAGCCACCACAGGTTCTACACACTTATCAGGCGAGTTAGTTGACAAGTGCTACTTCATACCTAGATGGCACTAATTTCTACACACTGGTCCTTTAAAGTAGGCTGTGTTAAGTTGTATTTAATTGCCTTTTCGATGTTTTCATTTTCATTTGAGACATCCAAAACAGTACTTTGGCCACCAAATTTAGGGGCCTGGTGGCCAGCACTTGAAAATATTAGTGTCCTCCCTGACACACTACAGGATATTATGAAGATTATTGTGCCCATGGAGCATGATCTCATGTGATCTCATGGGGAAGCAGATGTAAACACAGCAGAGACTAATGTGGTGCAACAACTTGCTGTGGTGATGCGACAAAAAACAAAGGCTGAAGGCTTAAACAAGTCTGGATAAGAAAATGTTTGGAGAGATGAAGTCAACGCAAGTTGTTTACTCTTCAGTGAGAACTGGAGACTTCAACTATCAGTTTTAATATCTATCAACAGTAGCGTGTTAACGAAGTAGCGTGTTAATCAACGTTGAATGTTGGCCTGAAGAGCTAGAAAATTTGCCGTTGTTTGGCAGCACCTTCAGCTGCTTCCATCTCCTTTTAAAGAGTTCTTAGAGTCACTTGACTTAATGCCGATGACATGTTAATGTATAGGGGTGTCACAATTTAAATATTAAATTAAAAAAAATTGATCAACATGAACTTTCAACTTCAAGATTCAAATCAAAAGGCAGAATCAGCAAATCTCCCAGTATTTGTTTTTCTCTCCGCCCCCACTTACTTGTGGCCAGTGTGTTTCAGAGGACACAGTGTAGCTTAGTGGCCATTTTATTTACAGTATATCACACGTGATGCCATATTGATTCTCTTTTTAACAAAGGATTCGAAGATGTAAATGGCAGTCGTCAGGACATAAAACCAATGCCCTGTTAATCTTTATAAATCTAGACTCCACCATCTAACAATGGCAGAGCTGTCAGTGCAAAATAAAAAATGTTTAAATCGAAAAATAAAATCGAAAAACATATATTGAATCGTGGATTCAGAGTATCATGACACACTACTAGCGTGTGCGTGCATGTTGCTGAATATTGCTGTGCTATGCTACACATGTGTAAATTTGACCAGTACATAATCATACATCTGACACTGATTGGCCGGCTAGCGGTCATGGCTGTTCAAGCTGAAAACCGGCCAATTCTGGTCACAGCCTTATTGATCGGTGCATCTTTACAAATATAACATTGTTTCTGTCTGGATAGATTAATCGATCAAACACAAAAATCAGACAAAATTTCCCTGATTTGATTTGTTCCACTTTGTGTGTGTGTGTGTGTGTGTGTGTGTTCACCTCTGCCAAGTCAGATCTTCCTCAAGGAAAATGTTCCTACTGGCCTTACGGCCACCCACAGGTGTCCGAGGCTCACTGGGCTCCAGCACACACACAGAGCAGGGAGAGTCAGACAAGGCGCTCAAGTCCTCTCCGATGGAGCCCGAGTCAGCAGAGTGAGCGTAGCTTAGTGCTAGCTTACGGCAGTACGTACAAGCCCGCAGGTCTCCTAGGTTACAGAGAGAAGAAGACAGAGAGAAGACAAAGAGGAAAAGGAAACAAAAAAGTAGTGACGTTAAAGGTAGTTTATTTGCTTAGTGTTTTTCACTGCGCTCTGGAATGAATCAGACCATGTTATGACTAACTAATCTTGAGTATGTCACCTACCCGTGTAGCCCATGAACTTTCCAGGGATTTCCTGGTTGCAGCAGCGGCTGCAGAAGATCTGGCCACACAGTCTGCAGTGGTGGCGACGGCGGAAGGTTGTGAACTTCTCATTGCAGTCGTAACACTCTTTACATTGGCTGTCTGGCATCCAGTACTGCTTCAGATCACTGTCCTGAGAGGGGACAACAACCATATATTTATATTACATATACATACAATACATATCTTCACAGTAAAAAGAAGGGAAAAGGAAACATTTGTACATAATTTTATACATCTGAATATGTGACATGACCCCATGAAACGAAAACAAATATAAACAGTATTTTGATGTTTTAAATTGATCACAGCAGTGTCTGAGAGATATTTCTATGACAGCTGTGTGTCTCGTTCTGGTGGAAAGAGTCAGTTCTATGAAGGGACAACTTGAGTGCTGTGTTTCATTTTACAAGAGATTTGCAGAGTTTTGACTAGATGTTAACTCTCAGTTTTGTGTTTTGAGTGCTTTAGTTTCAGGAAAAACTGCAATACACTGACTTTGGATAAGTTCCTTATATAACCAAACTCTAAAAAAATCTAAACTATCCTGTTATGATATTCACTGCTGCATCAGTTTATATACATTAAGACATGTCAAGATGACTTGGCCAAATGAAGGAAACGTGTAGGTCAAAGAGTTGATGTCAGACTGGATGTGAGTACCTGACTCTTTCCCTCCATGATTTCCTTCAGCCTCTTCAGTGCAGTTCGAAGTTGCACAGCTGTCCGAGGGTCATGATTGCTGAGAGGGGTGTCCGATTTCCTGCTGCCATCTAAAGTCACGCATGTAGACAGAAACACACACACCCACACAAACACACAGAGAACACAACTGAACAACAAAACTGAATAAAAGCTCACTTGCTCCATAAAATATATCCTGCTGCATTGTCAAATATGTCTTATTGACTGTAAGGTGATAATATATGCATTCATCTTCATCATAGAGCATTTAAACATGACAAATAAGTAACAAACATTTGACAATGCATTTTAACACCTTATGAATAACTCCTTTAAAAGTTGCAAATGTGTATAAAATAACACATGACGTGGTCAATAAAAGAACTGGGCAAGAAACAAAAACATGTTGAATATAAATGTTAGCTTTAAAATCATTCATGACGAACATCATTCCAATTATTAGTACCTGAGTAGCAAACATTAGGGCAAACCAAAGACTAATAGAAAGCGCTTCATTGAAAATGCAACTATCAACACACACACACCCGCATGCACTCAGACACACAAACCAGTTTGTGTAAGGCCATTCTTTCAGACTGAGTAGTTACAGTCAAGCTAAAGCATCTTTAGTAAAACCACACAGTGCAGAAGACCCCTCACCTGGCCAATCCACTGTAATCAGAAAAGACATGAGAACGGATGTTACAGCCTGAATGTGCAGCCATCTTTCTGAACAATGAATCATTTTCAACCCCAAACATCACATTTAATTTGTGTTCAGTTCTGTCTCAAAAGTCTGCCCCTTTGTTTTGCACATTCTTCTGAAAAATAAAATATGAAATGTAAACAAAAAAAACATTTCCTCTCTGTTCCCACCTTAATCCTCCTGACTGGAGAACCCACAGACCCAGAGGTAAACTACATTTTGTCGCATCTCAAGAGGTGCTTTTTTTGTGTCATTAATGACTTTGCCAATCAATTTGTTGCTAATGACTTCATATCATTGTTTTAATTTATGCTTCTTAAAAAATACCAATGTATTTGGGCCCTGGAGGACCACTGTCAGAAGCACCCAAGTCTGCCTATGTACTTTTAATAGATGGAATATTTTTTATTGATTGAATTTGTGTTTGCCATGGCTAAGAAATTACATAATTAACAATAATTTGCAAAGAAAGGAATTAACATTTTGCTATGATGTTTGTTTCTTGCGCCAATTTATTCTAGGGGGCCCCGGGACCCCATTCGGCAGTGCTTGTATGTTATATATGCTGGTATGATGAGGGTTAAAAGGACAGGATTCATACATGTGGATAAATACCAACACTTAACTATTTTTTTCCAAAACAGACAAATCATTCGACAAAGCTTTGACTGCATGAAACAAAACAGTGGCAAACACCAAAGGTTCCAAAATTCACTTTAAACACTTTCTTCTCTACTTCTCATTATTTTTGTGTTGAATATTATTTACACAGAAAAATATTTTTGCCCCTGAAAATAATGTCACATCACTATATATGTGAAAATGAATGCTCACAGTGACAAAAACATAACACAAGAGGACAGGGGTTCTAAAAAGTGGATAGTTAAAAAAAATCTCTCCATACTTTTCTGGACGAGTTATTCAACAGTGAATGTTTACAGAAAACTCTCCACTTCTGTCCCACCATTCACTTCTACAACTGGTGCAATATGTACAGTATAATCCCATGAAAAAAACAAAGTGTGAAAAACACTGATTTAAAGGTTTTGAGTTTCCCATTTTCAAGAACGAATGTTGATGAAGTTGAATTCAAGAGGTTTAAGAGCACATTAGGGAACAGACATTTCATGTAAGACAGGATCAATGGTGTTATCAGTGGCCTCTGACTGGTTTATTCACTACAAGACAGAGGATGTAAAATCAGTGAAGAGAGTTTCAAATTACAGATAATCCAATCAATAAAGGTGTGACGCAAAAGACAGGGTTTCATAAAGTCGGGTTTAAGTAAGGCCTTGTTAATGCCATATGGAATAAAATAAATGTCCTATCAGATTCGTACAAGTCTGTACGTCTGGGCTTATTTGCCATGCTGGACATAAACAACAATGTTTTAGAAGAACTGAACTAAAACTAAGACATCAATTATTTAACCATCATCAAGATACTTAAAGAGTGTGACATCATGCATACAAGATGCATCTAAGCCTACTTTAAGAGCTGCAAACATTCTTTTGAAGAATTCCTTACCCAACAGCTGAAAACACTGTTGAAGCCCGAAGAACAGAATAAATATACATCACAAGAATGTTTTCTACTGGAGACAACTTTTCTATCTAATTAAACACATAGCAACCTCAAATAGCAACATCTGTACTCTGCGTATGAGCGTGTGTGAGTGTGTGTGTTTTACCAGAGGCAGTGGAGGTACGTCGGAGGTGGTCTGGGTGCTGTTTCCGGTGTGTCCTTGTACCGTAGAGGGAGTGGGAAGGACTGGAGGACCAGCTCCTCCTCTCTGACTGAGGAGAAGGGGATGGCACGTCTGGCTTCTCTGAAACTGTTAAGGGAGGAGGACGTCCCTCCTCTACACACACACACACACACACACACACACAAACAAACCCACAAACATCAGTAAGACAAAGTGAAAAAAAGAATCCTGCATAAAGTTAATGTGATATTCATTCAATTTAACTTACATTTAATTTGATGTATTCATTTATTTTTGTGGGGTCCACAGTCAACAGTACTTTTGAGGTTAGTGTTCTTGTTGAGGCAGCAGCAGAGGACTGTTTATTTGCTCAAACCAAACCGATTAACCACGCAACCATCTGAACAGAAACCATCATGTGCTATTTGTTTTAATTTGCCTTTTTTTTTGTTTCATTTTGTTATTACAAAAGAAACATGATAATTATCATCAATGAGGTATACACATGCTGATACAATTCAAAATTTCAGTTTTTGTAATATTTTTAAGATGGATTTTATATGCAATTCACTTTTGTGATTTCTAAAAACAGGCCTCGACAGTAATGGTTTTGAGAAAATGGCAACCTATTCATGGTCTTCAGTCAGTAGCAAAGACTTTATGACATATAAAAAATAAGGGCAGCAAACGACAAAATGTTCACCACCAAAATAAATATTCTTATTATTTGTTGCATGAGTGATGAGGCCTGTGTATTGGCAAGAATCTGTTGATACGATAAATATCACAATACAGGAGTTATGATTCAATATATTGTGATATATTGCCACACTATGCAAGGTGATATATTGCTTTTTTTTATCTAATTTTAGGAAAACTGTTGTAGTATAAGGAACACACCACCACATGCATAAAATTTAAGTTAAAATACTTTATTTTTTATGCATTGAGAACAGTGAAGATAGATAACACTGTGATGTAGTGTTTGGGGCTTCAAACACAACACAAAATGAAACAATATCACAAAACATAAAATTGCAATACTCAGTATTTTTGATATTTTCCTCTGGCCTGTATGCTGTTTATCCATCTAGATAGTTGAGTTGTGTGAGTTCCAGAGTTTTAGTGATATCAGCTGTAGAGATGTAGAGATATCAGCTCTTCTCTCCACAGTCTCCAGCATGATTGTAATGAAGGAGTCTGACTATATTTCCTCATTACAAACCTTGACAAAACACTCAAACCACTGTACGGACAAGTTCTTGTATCTTGTATTCTCTGTTGCACCAGGATGTGACTGTGTGTGGGGAAAGAGGAAGTGAAAGAGAAATATCTGAAAAATGAACCTTGTCACCTCTCAGATTTAATCACATTTTTCTCCTCCAGTTGTCACATAAAACCAGCTAAAGTTATACACCTCCATGGTCATGAGTTCTTCCAGTGTCAGGGCCGAGTCACGAGTCAGTTTTATTGTTCATCGGCTCTGCATATAACCATATAATGACGAAGTTCTAATGTAGAAATATTGCAGTTCATGACACTTATTTTCTGGTGAATGATAATTTAACTTCTACCAAAGCGTGTCAGATCTTTAACACATTTGTAGCGCCTACTTCAGTCACATGTTGATAAGTGGATGACAAATGGTTAACAATTAGTGGGAGGTGGGCCTCCACCGGGGGGCTCCAAACTGTTTCAGGGGAGGCTCAGTGAAAAAATACAAGAGTACCTGGCTACAGACCTCCAACCTCCACAGTTGGCAGGAAACACGTCTCCTCCACAGCAGAAAATGTTTTTCTTGTCGTGTTTTTTCTCATGTAAAAGCCACATTATGTGTTTTCACGGTTTGGTTCTTTAAATTTGCAGTTTGCACACGAATAAAAAAAATAAAAAGCATATATCCACCAATTTTATTCATTATCTATTTTAAAAGGCTAAATGCTTCACACAATCTTTTAAACTGCACCTTCGCCCTGTCCCACTTCCATCATTAAGACACATCACTACAATTCACTGTTATTTTTATTCATGAATGTAAATGAAACAAGACAAACAGAGGAGGGAGAAACTGATGATCGAGTCTTGAAGGTGACCCCAGACCTGTGAACGATCTCGTGAGTCTATTAATAACTCTGTGTTCTATAACAGTCCATTAAAAACACACCACGATCTGACGAGTCAACGCAATGAATGACAAAACATCACCCTTCAGACGTTTGTGTAAGAAGCACACAGGACACTGACAGGCACTGTGCATTCGCCTCTCTATGCCCTATCTTTTTACTTTTATTGGTGTATTCTTCATGTTTAATAAGTACATTTTGTGAAATTGTATGTAAACTTTGCAGCATTTTAAAGAATAAGCGACAAGACTTACTGAATTAACTTCATATCCTTAATGTAAATTATTGTATGAAGCCTTTATATAAATATTTCATGAATAAACTTTGTTTATATTTTTTAAAATCCGTGTGCTAATTTTGTTATGTGCCAATTTTAAGAATGAAATAGTGATTACACAGAATGCAGCCTTCACACGGGAAAAAACAAAAATAAAAACATCTTCTGCTGTGGAGGTGACGTGTTTCCTGTCAACCATGGAGGTTGGAGATCTGCAGTCAGGTCCCTCTCAAAAAATATGACATAAGTTATTGCATAGAATAACCTTACTGTTTGTCATTTGTTTAAAGAGAAAATTCAGAGATCCTGTTTTAGGGAATTTTTGACAGTCAGAAACTAATAAATGCCTTTGGACAAAACCTTTTATGCATTTGGTGTAGTCTTAAATTCTGTCAATCTGCAATATTAGGTCATCTTGGTTCACGTATATGGGATCAAATATTTTTCCAAGCTTTATCTGAGGGGAGGCCCACAGTCTCAGACTTCCGATATACTAAATTAATCAATTTAAAATGCATCATATACTTTATTTTTTTAATCGTTATACCGATAATCCATTTAACACTGTTAAAAAGTAAGAATGCAAAACATTTGCAATTCTCAAATGTGAAGAATTCTTTGAATCTTTCAGCTTTCTAAAATATAAATAAAAACATAGGGCATTTTGACAAGCTATTTGAAATGTGATTAAAAAAAAAGCTTTTTTTTTTTTAATCTTTCAAAACCTTTGTAAAGCAAAAAACAACACACACACATAAAATAGATGAACTAATGAAAGTAGCTGGAGGTTAGCCCAAAAATTAAATCAAAGAGATTTCATTTATTTTAGAACAAAGTAAAGTAATATAATGTAATTTTACATGTGATTACACTTTTTTCTGTTTCTGTTTATTCAAATATGATTAAAATGAAGTGAAGCCCATGTTGCCATAGTGAGAGGAGGAGTGTTGTTCGGGGGCGGGACTAAAAACATGTGAGTCATGTGGCTCACTGGTTCCTGGCACCAGACAAGGCAGGAGATTTCTCTCACATGACCTCACAAGACCATGGTTAATCACCCTGACTTCTGTCAACTGCTGCAAAACACAGCTCAGGACAGGTCTGAACACTGAACACTGTTATGTTTGATTTGACCTCAGTAAAGATTCTTAAAGTGATATTCCACCGCTGAGTAATAGTTCACTCAGTA
>JAJHUR010097272.1:0-20929 GCA_027495735.1 Lutjanus campechanus
CTATTTTTTCATCAAAGTCTGTCATATAAAGTTTCCTTTGTGTAATTTCATTTTAAATACAAACCCAAGAGCTGTTGCTTTTGATGTGAATGAACTAATATGGTTTTAAAAGTAATTTGTGGGAAGAATATTAAGTAAAAAATGACAATTCTAGAATTTCCACCCAAAAACCCCAAGTGTTGCACAAGTAAACAGCTTTTTCTTTTTTGAGACAGTTCACCCCCAAATTAATAATACAGATTTTTCCTCAGGTCTGTACCGTTATTTATCCATTTAGATTGTTGTGGTGTGATTTGCAGAGTTTTGGAGATATTGGCCGTTAAGATGTCTGCCCTTCATTTCATGTGGGACTACTTTACTGCTCACAACAAGGTCTGTGCATTATCTGGAGTAACCAGGTCATGATTTTTAGAAAGAGACATTGCTCTTGAGTTCTTTAAGTGTTTTTTTTCCAAGTGTGTGTTTGTAGCCATAATATGGGTCTGACTTTAACCCCGCTTCACTGAAAAGACGAGCTCTGTTATTTTCCCAGCTTATAGATTTGAAGTAACCAATCAGGATATCTTGGAGGCTGCAAATTCAGGGGTGCAGGCTGTGTGGTTTCAGCCCGCCTTCACCAGAAAAACAGCCACAAGGGTCGTCTGTGCAGGCATGTCACATGTCAAATTATTTACTTACATTTAGACAGTTAAACCTGGAGATAAAATGTGTCTCATTTGAGCATATGAGAGTAAAATAACAGTATTTTTTTTCTGCCTAACAAAGTACAGATTTCAAAATTCTTCAAAGTAATTTAATGTTTTTTTTATTTATTGGTTTTTAAGAGAAAAAAAACAAATGATGACTGTAATTGCATGACAATGATGTTGGTTTGAGCAAAAAGACAAAAAAATGAAAATAATTGTGATTAAGATTATAAGCAGTGAAGCAAAGATTCTCACACGAGGTTAAGATACATATATATGAAGAAAAACAGTTTAGACAGTTTAGACAGTTTAGACAGTTTAGACAGTTTAGACGGTTCATGGAGCAGTAGGCAGCTGGATGTCCTCTCTAATATGAGCCAGGAAAGAGTTTCATAATTTGTATTGAATACATATTTTAAATATACCTAAGAGTTGTCAAAAAGCTGTCACCAAGGATGGGCAGTATTTTGAAATACTGCCCATCTCTTGATTCTTGATCCAATTAGCTCTCAGTTCTCATCTCATCATCTCACCTGCTGGATATCACTTTGATTTGATTTCTCTCTGTTTCATCCACTCAGATCAGTGAGTGCTCTGCAGCCGGGACACCGGCAGGCAGAGAGATAAGTGATGAACTGAGATAGGGGGCAGCTGACCCTCTCAGGCAGCTGTGGAGTCATTAGCACACAGGGCAGGCAAACCTGATGACTCAAACTCGCTCATGTCCAAATTGACTGACAGGTCAGCGAGTTCGGTGATCGGGTTTTTGAAGTAGTTTGCAGCGGTGCAGGCAGAGAAACACAGTCACACAACGATACCGCACTCATGCGTGAAAGAGAGACCACCGTGCTCCTGGAAGAATAATGCGATGGAGGCCACAGAGGAGGAGATTAGCCGGGATCCACGGCAGAAAGATGGAAATGCTTCTTACAGTCACATCAGGGAGAGCGGTCACGTAACGCTGCTGACCTGGAATGTGAGGTGCCCCTTTCCTCAAAGCCCACCCTTACACTAAGAATGAAAATATTTACAACAGAGCAGGAGTAAAGTAATGCAAGGAGCACCCCTCTGCCTCCACATCCTCCACCCTCTGGGAGCATGTTTTTATGTGCAGCAGTGAGGCTCTCACAGAGCTGACAGATTTGGTCCTAAACAGGCAAAAGATTTAAAGTCTCGCTGGTTTACAACTTTATTTGTCATTCACTGTGATTCTGTGTGGCCGTGATTAAGCATTAAAAGCCAGCGTTAATATCATGAAACCTAAAGATTTCTGACCAAAAAGGGTTTTATTGATTTAATGGCTCTCACAATAGGTTATAGATTATTGGCTCTGTCCAGAAAGTAGGTCATTCCTATTGATAGAGATGATGGGGAAGGGCCAGAGCTGAAGCTGGAGCTGTTAAGGAAGGAGATCTCCGTGAACTTGCTGACCTCCTTCTGTACACTGAGGCTGCTGTTGCCTCCTGGCTGCCTGCAGAGGGGACAGCCAGTTCAGTATGTGGGTCAGGATTCCCTGGATGGAGAAGGGCCCACCTCCTCCACCTCCTCCACCTCCTCTCTGACAGCAACAGGCTGAAGGAATGAAGTGAGGCCACGGGCCCATTCCTTGAAAAGGGGAAATGTCAATGAGGCAACAGCAGAGTCGTACGTTTCCTCACAACAGCCACCATTGTTGTTCACAGGGTTCATCCAAAATGTTGTGTTACTTCTGTATCTCTTCTCTGAAATTAGCAAGTAATATACATAACAGTCAAACCAGATCTTAGTACATTTGCGTAATATAAAATTAGACTGTATAATTTGAGAGCTTACCAGCCATCCCCAAACTTACGAACACCACGGCCCAATTTGAAAGGTTAATCGTTCCATTGACAAGATATAAGATACAGTCTGGTGTTTTCACCAAATATAGTGTAACACCTGTTAAATTAGATCAGATAAACGGAGAATAGCTTGGAATTTAAATCTCATGGCTTTCTTGTTTTAGCCCTGATTACTTTACAGTATATATGTACTATATGTGACAATAAAATCACATATAATTGGCTGATATTCTTGCCTTATTCTGGTTGTGCATATCACTTAATAATGAACAATAATAATGAACATATTATTTCTAGTTTTTGTTTGACTTGATACAAAGTACATTTTATTAGTATACTGTAAAATAAAGTGTGACTGATATTCTTTATACAGAATATTGCAATGATCCCTCAAATGTGGCTATCAATACATGTTATGTATTTTGTATAATGTTTTGTAAAAATGACATTAGATTACTGAAACAGTCAACTGTCACGGTATTTGCAATAATTATAAATAATTTAAAATTTGAAAAACACAAATAGAACAATATACTATATACATAAATATATAAAACTTAAAACTAAGACTAAAAATCTGCATTATGTTCTGTAAAAAAAATTCAATATGGTGAGACCAATATACAGTATGCAGATATAGCAGGAATAGGCCAATATCGTGCAAATAATATTGATCAACCAAATATTTCCAAAAGATATATATAGATATGTATATAGGAAGATTACAGGAGACTTTTTTTGGTAGACATACTTTTTGCTCACCTCTTGACAACAGCACAGTTGATTATATGGTAACAGATTTAGATTTTTTCTCCTTCAGTTCATTTACAGTTAAACCAGTGACCTTTCTGTTTGACCACAGCCAAATTACGGTGTTTCTTAAAAGGACAAACACCACCACACCTCCACAGCCCAGTAAGCTGTTTAATATCAGGAGATCATACAGACGGGCCGAAAAGAGCACAGAGGAGTTCAAGAAAGCAAACAGCACCTCGGAGGTTCAAACACTATTAGATACCTTCCTGGACACCACATACATTCACAGTAAAGACGGTATAAATGATGCAGTTAGACACGTCAATCACATCATTGTGCAGACTGCAAAAAAATCACAGTTGAAACGATCCAAAAATAAACCTAAGGAACCCAAAGATGAAAACTGGTTTGATGAATGAAGGATGTAAAGAAATTAGACAAAAGTTTAGGGAAATTATTCAATCAGAAACACAGAGATCCAGGAAATATAGACATGCACCTTGTTTACTATAACACACTGAAACACTGCAAATGTACACTCAGAATCAAAAAGGCACAATACACACACAATCAATTGACACTAACTGAGGAGTCCATAAACACAAACCAGTACTGGCAAAAATTAAATGAGCTCAACAAATCAAAATCTGCAATACAGAGCGGAGACATATCGGTTGGTTAGTTTGAAACACTGAGATTTTACCAAACAATCCAGACCCAAATCAAAACCAAACAATAACAAAATGGTCTCATAACACCAATTTTCAAATCTGGAGATGAATTTGACTCGAATATTTACCGAGGCATCTGTCTAAACAGTAATCTGGGGAAGATTCTTTGTAGTTTTATAAATTCCAGACTCCTAAACTTCCTTACCAAACACAACGTCTTGAGTAAAAGTCGAATTGGATTTGTACCAGAACACCGTACCTTTGATCATATTTACACCCTACACATCTTAATCAACAAACATGTCAACCAAAACAAGAACAAAATCTTTGCATGTTTCATAGATTTCAAAAAGGCTTTTGATTCTATTTGGCACAATGGTCTATTTTACAAAGTTATTGAATTTGGTGTCGGAGGCAGTTGCCGTATAACAATTGGCAACAAAAGGACTAAATTATCCCATTCTATTCAACATCTATATAAATGAACTGGCCACCATCCTGGAGAAGTTAACAACATCTCTACACAGATGACCTGGTTCTGCGGTTTCCTACAAAACAAGGCTTACAGCAGAACCTGGACCTGCTGTCACTGCAAAGCCCTGCAATGCCGAGAGCCGAGCAAAGAAAAGAGTCCCCTCACTCAGCTGGTCCTGATGTTTAGTTCACGTTCTAACCCTGTTCTGCCCCAGGACCAGTCTGAGAACAAATCAGTTAGTCAACCAAATTATAACACAACATAAACAGAACTACATCACACACAGACAGAAACACAGAGCAAAATGCAGTTCTATCTGACCGTAAAAAGACAGGTCAGTGTGGCAGATTACCTGGCCACAGTGACTGACCGTAAACAAAGAACCACGTTGACAAAGTACAGACTCAGTAAGCACAGCCTGGCCATCAAGATGGGCTGATACAAAAAAATCACGGCTCCCCAGAGAGGAATGGTTCTGCCAGCTGTGCAAAGAAGAAAAAGCGACAGAGACAGAGCTGCACTTTCTCACAAAATGTATAAAAAATCAGGCAATCCGAATCCCCCACCACCACCTCCACAAAATCAAACATTATATGGAACAAATATATATAAAGAATGTCAATGTACTTTGCCTTGAAACAGCATATATAATGCTTTCTTGATTCATTCTTAATTCTCATCATTATGCTTTATGTATGTATGTTTTAGGAGTAAAATCTAAGTCCCATAATATATATAATACATTAAAAACATGAACATTTACTGTTGGAAGAAATGAGAAAAGGTCTCTGTTTTTTCTCAACGTGGGTTTGAAGAGATTAGTTAGTTGAGGCCGGGGTGACTGAGGTGAACTGCTGTTACTGAACACAGAGATGCAGAGGTCACTAAGAGAGTACAGTTAACAGAGGTCTGTGAACTAAGTGAACTTCATGTCCCAGAACACCATGACCACCATACCCGAAAACACCTGAAAACAAAATGATATATCAGCCTCAGTTTCCCTAAAGAAGAAAAGTAAATTATCTTAAAAAAAAAAAAGAAAAGAAAAAAGATCAGTACTTGGTAAAACTGTTTTCATGTCACCTCTTCAAATCGGCTCAGCTTGCTTGAAACCTCGATCGAGGTCCATGATATCAAAAGGAGTACCAGGTATCCACAGCGGAGATGCAAAAAGAGAGTGAGTAGAGTCAGGTTGAGCCATACTAGTAGAACTCTTCGTCTTGTTTGAAAATACCTGAAAAATATCACACGTGCGTGATCAATCTTCGCTCTAACTGCACTTAAAGGCTTGCTGTAGCCTGAAATTTTGAAAGACTTCCAGAGAGAAAGAAGCATCCTCCACCTTTTTTAAATGTTAAAATGCATTGTACTTATACTTTTAATGTCTCTTCATGTATATGTTTTGTATGTTGAGAGTATAAGTGGGTCACACTCACTCTGAGAGGAGCTCTGACCGTCATTGGCTGATTGCTCTTGACCGTGATGTATTGGTTCTGCTGGTTGAAGTGCAGAGGCACCTTGAAAGAACAAAGACTATCTGACCAAAGGTAGCAGGTGATGTGATCTGAAGACACTCACTTACTGTATGTGCTGCCCTACTTTTTGCAAACATGGAGCCAATAGGTTAACAGGTATCATTGTCTGTGGAATTTAAAGGCCGGTTAGTGAAGGAGTGCAACAAGTGCAGTAGTATTTGACTGGGTCAATGGTTACTATGAAGCACTTTTGTGTGATGTTTATTAGAGGTCAGGTTTTCTGTTGGTATTGTCAACAAAATGAGAAAAACAACAATAAGTGCTACATTGAGATTATTCATGCTGTAATGCCAGTGAGTTATTAAATAAGAAAAACAGATTTTTTTAAATAGTGTACTCCACATGCAGGTGATTAAAAATAAATTTTACACTATGATCACTGTGCAGCAGTTATGTCACCATCGCTGCCATGGCCCCAGATCAACTCGTTGATTACATCGTTGGCACACTCTGGTACACTTTGACCTCTCCACTGACCTGAGCCTCAGAGGTAAATTTGTCAAAGTTTTGACCCCCAGATAGTGTACCCCCACGGCCCCATCAACTCATCGCCCTGCCTGTTATCTTATCACTATAAACAGAAGCTCTGGGTGGATGTCATCATGCACCGATGTCCTGTCAGCCTGCCTGCCTGCTGCTGCTGCTGGGCATTCAAAGGAAGCCAACAGACTGAATTAACATGTGTCTCAAATTGCCTCATTTGAGCTTCATGGTGGTTGGAGACCAAAAGAACCATCCTTGAGCCAGCTCTTATTCCCACCGAGCAAAACAATGTGCAAGGACCACTCATACGAACAGAGTCCTTCTTAAGTGGTTTGTACAAGTGATTTAGGAGAACTTGTCATCTTCAACAGTTTTCTTGCATTTTCAGGTTTCTCAAACACAATTCATGAGTGGTCCGGACCTGTCGTAGTCATGTGCAGTTAGTCTGCTGATATCCAGACAGAAGTTTTTCACTGATGCCATTTTCATTTGACTCTTCACGTTTCACTACTTTTCAAATTATAATATAAATCTAAATTTTCCACATAAAATCTGTCATCATTAATTTAAATTGGCTGTTACCTACTGTCAGGACTGCTGGCTGTATCTTCACCTGCAGGTTTATGAAGTCACTGTTCAGGGGAACATCCTCTGTTACGATGCCTGACAGTGCAACATCACCTCAGAACGAGAAAACTTCTTTTTACTCTTTGATGCCATTTTCATGAATGAACACTTCCTCATATATGGGGCAGGAAGTGTAGCCTTATATGGTATTATTGGGGCATTTATTATGCTAATTTACAAGTCCTGTGCATGTGCGCTCAAATACACATGGGCGGATCATTTACATGGTAATCTGAAGTTAGGAGCGTTTGCTGAATATGATGTGGCACATTCGTATGAGCACTTTGTGCAAAAAAAGTAAGAGAAAGTAAAGATGAAAATATGCAAATGTTCTTGCATGAATCCCAATGAGCAATTTAAGAGCTGCACAAACTATTTGTTCTGGTTCTGATGCATTTTGCCTGCCTGATTTTGTTGTCTTGTTCAGATTTTATTTATTTGTTTGAGATTTCCGTGTCTACCACGGGTAAGAGGGCTGTGTAGTTAAATGGCTTAACATTTTTGTTTTTACAACCAGGAGTCTGCAGTGTGTTTCAGTTTGAAGACTGACCAGATTCTCTGTGTTGTCTCTGTGACTTTATGTCCATCTTGATTTGCTCCGTGACGCAGCTTCTGTCAAAAATAGACTCACAGTGGGAGGGCACCACAGCTCTGCCTGGTGGAGTTAATACATTCTAGTGGACAACAGTAAGTAGATTTCACTGTAACCAGTGGAATTATGATTAAAAAATTTTTATGTTCAATAAATGTATTCAGTCTTTCCTAAAATCCCTCCCTGATATCACTGAGGCCTGGTAGACGGGAACCATTGTTCTGTTTTAATTACAGACTGTAGAGTTTTCCTTTCCTGTCCCATGCACATCCCATGCCAGTTTGTAACGTTTCCAGTCAGGTTGCTTTCTATTGCTGCTCTTTAGAAGTGAATAAGTTAATAACTTAAGTTTCTTTAAGAAATACAGCTGTTTCTGAGCCTTCTTTACCAGGGTGCAGATGTGTGACATCCTTGAAAGGTTCTCTAAAGGTTATGTCGATGCCCAGGAACCTAAAACTCCACCTCAGTTACACTAATGATGACAGCGGTGTGCATCTTTACCTACTTTCTCTGAAAATCAAGAATCTGCTCCTTGGTTTTCAGCGCTACACATTAGACCTACTTGTGCATTTCAAGCCAAGTGTCTTTTGTTGTGATTGTGATAAATGAAGGTAAATAATTGCTTGCTGCAAAGCTGAAGTATCGTAGCTCGGTGATGTGGATCAGATGGATTTCTGTGCTTTGATGAATCCCAGTTTACAAAATATAATCCCTGCAAGTGCATTAATGTATTTTGTTGGAGAATCGTCACATAGTGTCCAATACCTGGCTCACACACATTACAGAAAACTTACAAGTATACTTGCAGTATAAAAACTAGCAGTTTACTGAGAGTACACTTGAAAGTACAGTTTCATAAACTAAAAAGTGGGCTATAGTAAACTAACGGTACGCCTATAAGTTCACTTGTGGTAAAGTTCACAGTACAGATGCAGTACAAAATGAAACTTAGATATAAACTACTTGTGTACTTAAAGTTTACTCCTCTCATACTTTGAGTATACTTTTAGAAAATAAAACATGTGCCAATTTAGTCCCAAGAAGTATAACCCTTACAAGTATACTACTAGTGCATTGATATTAGTATACTTACTACATGAAGTATACTTGGGAAATATACTTGAACTTTACTAAAATATACTAATTAACTTGATGTTTACTTCTTCTTTATCGTCACGTGTCTTAGAAATAACTGATTGGGGTTAAGTTAAGGTGAGAGGAAACACAAATTGACTTCGACACAATCGGTGAAGTATCTAATGTGATTTCAAGGGTGAAGAGTTTACTGTACTAGTATCGCTCCCCAGTCTCTTCTTGTCAAGGATAAGAGCATAATAAGACCTCGTAGCTGGAGGTCAGAGTTGTTTACTACAGAATGATGGACAGTTATGTATTCATTTAACATCTGTTACAATAACCAGAGCACCGGGCTGCAGGGAAGAGCTCTTACACACACTTCCAGGAAAAAGTGTGTGCAGTATGACATGTGGCATGTGTTAGGCCCCCTTCTCATTCATAAAGAGAGAGTGAGCAAACAGCAGAGCCTCAAACGGATGCTTTTCAGGAATGGGCCAAGAGATGTGAGCACACCCTGCCACTCACTGGGTGAAAAACATTCCTGAGCGTACAGTAACGATATCAGGTTTCATTGGAAAAGGAACAACTCGCTCAATGACGTAGTAAACACAAGGAGAAGAACTCGGAAATGAGCACAAAAACCATCAAAACAAGCGTGTTGAGACACTGCAGCCGCTCAAACTGAACGCCCTGTTTGTGTCTTTGTGTGTGGGAGGCATTCACGTGAGGGCAAAGATAAAAGCAGAACATGTTATTACAATTACTTTTACTGCTGAAGAAATGACTTGCGCAAGGCGTGTTTTGATCATTCTTCATGCAAATTTACTGTAATTGTCAGGACAAATGATAGGGGAGACAGAGAACGGAGAGAGAGAGAACAAGCTGTAACCGTAGTTGTTCATTGCATAGGCATATGTGCCCTTTGTGTTGCCAATGTTTCTGTCTCCTTAAATGGCCTCGAAAGACATTTTCAAAGCTGAGACCACACTTGCCAACCCTCCCAATTTTCCCGGGAGACTCAGGTTTTTCATTGCCCTCTCCTGGTTTGCTCCTGGCGTCACAATTCTCCTGTATTTCTCCTGATTTCAGACAAATATTCACACACATTTTTCTCACTTTTCTTTGTGACAACTTGTTTCTGGCGCTGCACAACTTATATAAACCCATTTTTTAGAGCAGCCTAACCAACATAACCTCTAAATAAAATATTAATTTTCAATGTTACCTTAATCAACCTTCAAAATTGAACTATAAGGCTAAATGCTGTGGTCCCCTTGTGTTTTCCAGCTAATAAGCGTCAGTTATAGATCATCTGCAGGCAGCTGTTTGCAAAAAAAGTATTTTTTTTCCAGGAGAGGACCCCCAGAAATCCTCCCATACCTCTGAAAAACAATCAGTTTCAGTTAAGTTGTTCCACTTTCACGTCTTCATTCTAAACACAACTGGTTGCAAGAATATAGCATATTAAATTCTTTACCTGTAACAATCAGCAGCAGTATAAAGTATATGTTGCGTCTGTATTTACAGATGTTGTTTAGGATGCTGCCAAGACCAGAGTCAGCACTGGTAGTTATAATCTTTTTTAGTAATTCTAGTGGCTCTATGGAGGGCAGTTCCAGCCTGTCTTTAGAAATTTACTACTGGATGGATTGCCATGAGAAGACAGTGCAGACATTCATGGTGTCCTGCTGGTTTTAAAGTCCTGTGAAGTCAAAATCGTTGTTTAAGCGTGCCAGCATCTGATCCAACAATGACAAAAAAGTAGTTTTGTAGAAACTCTCAAGTAATTTAATTGTACAAAAGCCCCTCTGCACACGGACCTGTGCAGTGTGTTGCCCAGGTCGCCATCTTCACATTAATGGTATTTCAAAGTTCGCCTTTTCCTGGAAAATGATTAAAATGATTGATGACTCATATTACACTTGGGGGTGTTGGGGCGTTTCTGGGAAATGGGCCTCACTGCACAAACCACGACTGTATAACTTTATTCAGTGACTTGGGTGAAACTAGATCCTATTTTAAAGAGAAAATATTTTTTGCTTTCCCCTCTGATGTCCCCCAGCTGCTCAGCTTCAACTCTTGGTTATTTAATTACAGAGTTTCCTAATGGTCAGATGGCTTTAGCTTACCTGTTGCTAAAGTAGCAACTGTAACTGTTAGCTGTTACTGGGCCATAGAACTGAGCTCAGCAGCCTCCCAGTGAACACGGTCGTCACTGGGACTGAATACAGCCTCTAAAATTGACAGGGTATCCTGAGGAAAGTTAGCTGTAGTTGTTGCTAAAGTAAGTTAGCTAGCTCTGTTAGCACCGTGGCTCTGGAGCTGACTGCAGCCATTCTAGACTATGCTTGTGATTCTTCCAGAACCATCTCTCCGTCAAGAGTACGAGCAGAGCCTGATTTTGACGGATACTCCGTGAAGCTGCACAGAGCAGATCGAGCCAGGCAGGAAGTCACACATAGAGCCTAGATTCTCAAACTGCAGTACGTGTACCACTAGTGGCACACAAGCTCCCTCTAGTGGTACCTGAAGTAACATCAGAAATATTTTTAAAAAAATGAAAGATATTAATTTGTCATCTTATTACGTCTTTTAGATTGTTTTTCATATGGTAATGACCTTTTTGTCTTGTTACATATTTAACGATTTATGTCTTGTTATCCCTTTTACATTGTTTACATTGTTTTACATTTTATCCGTGGTCTCCATTCACTGCCATTGGCTGCAACGCTGTTTTCTGCTGAAACTCCAGGATTGTTTTGTGAACTGAAGATCTTCACCCATCCTCACATCGGCATAGAGGTGAGTACATATTGAATGTTCAACATACAACATACAATAATCAACAACCCATATATAACAATAAAAACTAATAATCATAAAAGCATAAAACCATGGATAAAATAAAGTTCAACATGCCATGAATGAAACACTAGCGCCTGTTGGGAAATGAGCAAAAGATGATCTCACAGATAAAGCGCATAAGTGCATCTGCTGTATTACACAATTCATTTAACACGCCGGGTGGCCTGTAGTGCTATATTTCAAGTGTTAAGGAGGCGGACAGCTTCAGGGTACGTGTTCTTCGGTGTGTAGTGTGTGTAGGTGTGTAGTTAAGATCAAAATGAAGGCCGAGTTCAAAAATGGATGTGGTCCAAAGTAGAGGGGTATCAATCATACTCAATCCGCCATCTACAAGAAATTACAGGTCCTATCCTCTTGTACATGCTTCGAGCACGTTGCTTACGTTGTTGGTAGGAAGGGCTCAAGACAGAAAAAACTCATGAGACTCAACAAGCAACTGTTTTTGGGTGGCACAGTGGGTCAGTGGTTGGCCCTGCTACCTCACAGCAAGAAGGTCCTGAGTTTGAATCCCACAGCAGGCTGGAGCACTGGGGAGCTTGTGGCTGGGGCAGGGCCTTTCTGTGTGGAGTTTGCATGTTCTCCTCTTGTCTGCGTGGGTTCTCTCCAGGTACTCCAGATTCCTCCCACAGTCCAAAGACACTCAGTATAATAGGTTAATTGGTGACTCTAAATTGCCCTTAGATGTGAATGTGAGAGTGGGTGGTTGTCTGTCTCCATGTGTCAGCCCTGCGATGAACTGGTGACTTGTCCAGGGTCCAGCTGGTATAGGCTCCAGCCCCCTGCGACCCTTCAAGGATAAGTGGCTATGGACGATGAATGAATGAATCAACTGTTATCTTGACTTTCTACCTGCTGCAGCTTTAATTAATTAATTGGTTGTTTTTGGTCATTTTAAACAAAAAAAATATATATCAAAATTTCTCTGATTTCAGCTTCTTAAATGTGAATATTTTCTGGTTTCTTTGCTCCTCTCTGGCAGTAAACTGAGTATCTTTGTGTTGTGGACAAAACAAGACGTTTGAGGACGTCACCTTGGGCGTTGATCAACATTTTTCACCATTTTCTCACATGTTACGGACAAAACAACTAACCAGTCAATTGAGAAAACAATAGACCAGTTAATCAAGGATGAAAATAATCTTAAATTGCAGAGAGTAATCAAGTTACATTACTTTAATATTATGATACTTGGATCACATTACTGACTACATTTCCCCTGCTCACAAGGTGAGGACAACACTGGTCACACACTGCCACAGATGTTAAACTTTACAGATGTGTAGTTGTGATCAAAATGAAGGCTGAATTTAAATAGGTGGGTGTGGTCCGACCCATGAGTACTGAATACTCCTTTAAAATGACCACTGAGTACTCATGCGTAGGAACGACACCACACTGATGGCCGTCACAGCTGATGTGATCCTATTACAAGATGATCTCTAGTTTTCTTTGATGATCTCTAGTGTTTCAGCGTTCAAGTATGACTGAAAGTAGTGAAAGTGTTAAATTAACGCTGTACAAACGCAGTTATGACAGTTAGACTCTCAAAGTTCAACCACTAAGCTATTCCTCTTGGCTTTTCTTGAAGTTAACATGTGCGCAGGTGATCTGTGCGTGACTGCGTATGTGATTGTGCACCATTCCCAGGCTTCCTCCTCTTTTCCTCTTGTTTTTTCCACATCGCTGTTTTTCTATCATCTTCGTTCGTGTTTACAAAGTCTGATGTGGTTTCAACCAGCTCATCACTCACGCTGGTTGTTACAACATCTGTCTGGCTTTGGTGCCAGGGCGCAGGCCGTGCCTACGCTGCGTGTTGATGTCCCAGAGAAAAGAAGCCCTGAGGTCATCCAGCCTGATCAAAAGAGGGTTTTAAAATGCTGTTTAGTGCGCCTGGGCAGGGCTAACCCTGTTGTTTTGGAAAGCATGGCAGTATATTAACTTGTGTTTTTGTGTATTTGTGTGTGTGAGCGTATGTGTGTGTACTAGGTAAGGAGGGCACGGAGACTCTGCTCTGTTATGAGCTGTGCAACTGAGGTGAGATATTCGTTGGAAAGGAGCCAACTTGTTGAGTTCAGAGGGGTCCTTGTGTACCCTGCTCTGAACTCTTACAACCTCAGTGTATGTGTGTGTGTGTGTGTGTGTGTGTGTGTGTGAGGGGTGAAAGGGGTGGTGGTGGTAAGTAAATGAGTGAATGAGCTAAAAAACATGCACTGGTCGACCTTGCCTGTGCCAACAGGGTGGAAAGTGATCGCCACCCCCACCCCCACCCCCAAGCACACACTCTTTGCCCACGGTGGCCTCAACACTTATTTGCATGGATGTGACAGTGATAACATGCAGTAGCTCCTGCTTTGAAACACCTCTTACCCTCAATAAACCCACCAGGAGAGAGCGTATTTGTCAGCGTTATCATGCTTCCTGTAGTTCATACAAGCAGCAGCCATTTGTCTGTCTGTTTCATGATCAGACAGCAGATGCATAAAAGCAAAATATTCTCACTCAGCTTGCTCAGTGGCTCTCCGCTTCAAACTATGACGCTGTAGGTACCCCTCTCACGTCAGTCTTGTTCATGCAGCAATAATAAATATGAAACGTCCGGGTACGGTTTCAAAATAAAGCCTACTGAGACCAGTGTGACCCAAGCGTTGAGCATGAGTAGCTGTAGCTGGTGATTGACGCACTGCAACAACACTCCTATTACAACTAAACAGCGTTTACATGTGTCTCTGAAAACATTTTCGGTGAGCAGTGTAGTAACAGAATCTTGATCCGTATTTGATTAATA
Source organism: Lutjanus campechanus (assembly GCA_027495735.1). Taxonomy (NCBI): domain Eukaryota; kingdom Metazoa; phylum Chordata; class Actinopteri; order Lutjaniformes; family Lutjanidae; genus Lutjanus; species Lutjanus campechanus. Next base: position 14,376 of record JAJHUR010097272.1, read on the forward strand.
CTGTCTAGTTTTGACAATTTGATCTGAGTTTCGGGAGCCCGCTGAGACTCACTGAGAATGACCTGTCAATCACACGGTAGCGCCGCCCTAAAGCAAACCCTGCTTTATCCTTTAATTTCTTAATTGGACCATCATTTCATCACAATGAACTTCATAAAGAAGAAGACTTGAAACTGGTGGCCGAGAGCATAAACTCATTATTTCCTAATGAGTTTTAAGTCTCGTTAGGACTTTTTGAAACCAGTGAAGTCGCCCTCTGTTGAACAACACAATCTTGATTTTTTTTTTCCAATCACTGCAACGTTTTTCCACCAATCATAGCAGTCCCCTGTGCAACTTTTTTTTTTCACGGGTAGTAAAAAGAACACAAGGTTTGTCATTATTATTGACAAAGCTCTGTTTATATGTTATAATATTGTGCTTGCTGTTTGACTTGCTGTTTACTCAGAACACCCAGAATAGAACGTAGTTTTATTCTTACTTTACTCTTCTCAGGTTTCCTTTTTTATGAATAGTACAAAAAACAAATAAATAAATACTTTTTTTGTTGCAATTTTCTCTGGTGCCTGCATTTTTATTGCAAAAATGCTTAAACACATTGCAACACGCGTCACAAGTTTTTATAAAAGCTGATGTGACACCAAGCTTTTCATGCTGCCCAGTGAAATCCTGGAGGAACTGATTAGAAAGAATGAATGTGTGAGGCACTTCTGCACAGGCCTGGAAGCTCCATTCACTAATTAAAATACATTCTATGTCTGAGATGTATAGTTAGGATTGTGAAACGGTCTGGTTTGATTTAAGCACCAAAACTGCCTGGTTATGTTCGGGAACAGATCATTGGTTGGGTTAAAATAAGTACATTAGTTGCGCAAGTTAAGTTCTGTGTGTTACATAATTTAAAAAGGCGCAAAAGTTGACTTTTGGTTTCAAATAGGACACGAACACTGATCTCCTGGGTGAAAGTCCTGTGTTTGTTTGACTCTACCATCCACCCTATATTTCCTCCATACGTGAGTACTCCGTCATACCACACAGGTGGGGCACCTCCAGACTCTAAAGGGTTACCTACAGCGTCACAGTTTGAAGCATGTGGCCACTGACACAGCTGCCATGTTTGACGTGTTGCGAGTGACATTGCTGGTATGACATATATTCTTTACATTTTATAAATTAAAGGGGTTCTAGGGTAGTTTTCCTTACCTGATCACTGGACTATAGGGCAGAAGGTGTCATATCGATTGTAAAGCCCCCCTGAGGCAAATTGTGATTTGTGATATACGTGTTATATAAATACAATTTGAGTTAATAAAATTTGACATACATGAGCTTGCACTCTCTTTTACTTTACAGACAAATAAAAAACAAACCCAAACCCTCTCCATGGCCACCAGAAGGTCTCCAAATAAATAAGTCATTGTCAGACTAACATGGTAAACACACAATCTTTGATGCCATATGATCAGTGGAGTAAAGAAACACAAGCAAAGAGAGAGAAAGAGAGAGCTTGTATTTTCACTTATTTACTGTATATATTTGAATATACATCGGCCCATGAAATAGTAAATTTCTTCACACAATCATCAGCTGATTTTTGAGGCATAACAAGATGAGTCTGAGGGTACAAACTATGTTTAAAGAGCTAAAAGCAAACACATATACTGTTTTTTGTGTGAAATTTCACCTAATCAGGCCTTTAAAAATCCCTCAACTGTAACAATATGAGAGAGAAAATGTATTCTTATAGACTTAGAACTCACATCCACATTAATTAGTAATTCATGTGGGATGGGGGGGTCACAAGTGAAAAAGTTGTGAGCCAGGTCCCTCAGATTTCTGTTGTTTATTGTCTTTAAGAATCTGCTGAAGTTTAGGGTTCACAGAGGGATTGAAATGTGGCTTTAAATTAATTTGCAGCAAATGGCAGATTAAGTAATAGCAACTCTGATTCTGAACCATTATTCCCTCATTAAAATAATAAGAATAATGGTTTTGTTTACTCGTACACAGATTTTACATATTTATACACAAAACCTTTGGGGCGGATTTAGTCAAACTTAGCATTTATCATCATTACTTCTAAAACTTGTCCTCTTTGACCTGTTTTTGTTTTCAGGGTGTTTCTTTTGATCCTCAGTTAGACAAATTTCATTGCAATTTCATGCAAATTTCATTTTATTTAATTTAGCTTTAATTCCATCATTTTTTAAAACCTTTATTTAACCACCAGGTCTCTGGAGAAACACTATTTATTGTACAAAGCATATTGATGAGCGGCTCTGAATAGGACAAACTCTTCTCATGCCTGACTTGGACATATTCGACTCATACAGTTCAAGGTCCTACACAGGGTTCACTGTAAGACTGTTAGCTTGGTTAACAAAGGGTGTGCAGAGGGGAGGGAGGTGATACTGAAAAATACTGTAAATTAAAGACGGGAATATTGGAATTAAGCTTTTTCTTTTCTGAGGTAAACTACATATGTACAGTGTGTGATATTTGTGCATGTACAGGCTCCATGTCGGCTGATTTTTTGGGGGGCCAGCAGGGCCACAGAGTGACTGACCTCTAAACAGATGTTATTACACATTGATGAGGCCGCTCATCTTATCATTAACCCCTCACTGCGTAACCACACCAACATGTGTGTGCATGCGTGTGTGCACTTGTGTGCCCTTCTCTCTGCGTCTTTCCATCTCTCCCCCTCTTTCCAAACTCTGTTGTTGCTACTGTATTCCGATTAACATATCGATTTCTCCCTGAACCACCTCCTCAAGGTCTCTCTCTCTGTGGAGGACTCTGATCTGCTCTCTGCAGCTGTAAACTTGTTGTGCTCTTTGTCAAACTGTGTACAGAATGTCAACAGCACACTGCAAAAACAGCCTGACCAAATATTCTTAAAAATTATCAAATTGTCTTGTTTTAAGAAAAAAAAAATCAGCCAGTGGGGTAAGCCTGTTTCACTTGGCTAGAATTCTTACAATTAGCTGATAAAGCTCGCCACTTCAGGACTGTAATGGGCCTTAAAACCAGAAATTTCACTTTATTTTACTTTAATCACTACTTTATTTTAAATTTGGTATCTTCATTCAGCTGACCTTAAGAATTTCTATTTTAATTTAAGATTTACAGTTAGCAACAAAGTTTTATAATAAGACACATTTTCTTGATTTAGCTGATTTTAAGAATCTATGCCTTAAACTAAGATTAATAATCAGATTGATAACCAGAAGCATTCTCATTTTTAGCATTTTTTAAAAGCTTTTTTAGAGAACTGAACTCCGACTGAAACTGAAACTTGTTTTCTGGAAGTAACAGTCATATGAATCTAACCAGGGGCCTTAAAACTCCAGCTTAAAATCTCCAGCTGATTTTAAGAATTTCTATCTTAATTTAAGATTCACAGTTAGGCCACAATAAGAAACAATTTCTTAAAAAAGCATGATAAAAACAAGTGGCTTTCTCTTCAATTGAGGCACTTATTTTAAAAAGTTTCATAGTATTAAAATAAAAAATAAGCATTCTTATTTTTAGCACTTTTAAAAGTTTTATAAGAGAACTGAACTCTGACTCAAACTGAAACTTGCACTGTGACTCATTTGTTTGTATTTAGATCTAAAAATGTCCCGTTATGAGTTCTGCTATCTGTGGTGTGGTTTTCAAATGGGCCATTTGTATTTTGCTGTGTATGTGTTGTGTAGATCAGATCATGGTTCTCTTAATAATGTGAAATGTAATAAAGCAAATGGTCACTATCAATGGCTTTTAACACCATGCCGGAGGACTACGGTTGGAAACTAGCCTTTGGCTAACACCGGCACATCTACAGAAATGTATGATGAATGTGCACTGTCCTCTCTAAATAAATAAATAAATAAATATGAACTAAAAATGAACTAATCATGACCTAATGATTCATTATTGTAGGATCTCCCAGTCATTTTTTTTTTTACTACAGTCTTCCATCAGGGAAGTGCTTATTCATAAAACTGTTAAGTTGTTCCTGATTTGCTCCCTGCTCATCTTTTCATGAACTAATTATTATTTAATCACTTATCTATAAAATTTGATTAGGAGTTACACCTGGGCATACGTCATATGGAAGTGCCGGCTTTATTGTTGTAATAACGCAGAATTCTGCTAGGGGGCGACAGAAGTTACGCACTACAGCTTTAAAGTTTTTTTTTAAGAGAACTGAACTCAAACTGAAACTTGCACTGTGACTCATTTGTTTGTTTTTACATCTGAAAATGTCCCACTCTGAGCTCTGCCATCTGTCATGCATCTTTCAAATGGGTTTCAAATGTTACACTATAATAAGGAGCCATGCTTCTCTACCATAATAGCACCACCCCCTTTTTCTTTCATCCTGACCACTGTGAAGGCATGACAAGGCATGACACCCCACAACTGACTTTTGTGTTGTGTACATGGATTGCTCAGTGCTCACACAGTGACAGTGTCATCATGTATATATAATATATTTTGTTATAATTACGTATCACTTGTACTTTGTTTGTTTGATCATTTGCTTTGTTTTTACAAAGTACATGAGTGTTTTTCCTCCTCAGGTATGCTGTAGTTCATCTTCTTCCGGTGTGAAGTAGTTGGTAGCTAAAGCTGCTTTCAATGAAGCTTCCTGCAACACCGGTGGACTAAACAAGCTGTTAGTAAGACGGAGGCGTTTCACATTTCAGTGGCCTAGATTTCTATAATCAGAAGAATATTTAGAGCGGTTTAACTGCTGGTAAAAGTTTCTTGTAAAAGTTGTGTGGTGTAGTTACTCTTAATAATGCATCAGTGACAGTTTATTGGGTGGTAAATATCATTTCACCATAGCGGAAGTCATTTTCTCTGAAAGAGAGCTATAAAACTTTAATTACCTCTGTTGAGCATTAAGTTAAGCCTCTGTAGGGCTTTATTTTAACTGCTGTCATTTGTGTTCAGTTACACTGTGTAGTCGATATTACAAAACAAAGTGTGTTTGTGATCTAAAAGAGGTCACAGAGAAGTTTTCTTCGGCAAAACAATCTTGACTCAATGTCTGCAGACTGAGTTTGCTCAGTTAACATGGAACTGTTATGTTCAAACTTTCCTTTATTCTGAGTGATTTCAGGACTTTTCATCCATGTTGGCTTAAAGGTTAAAATAAAAGTGCTCGGACAAAAAAAGTTTAATGATCTGAAGATCCACAATTGAGCAAACTCAATCTGCAAATGAAGACTGTATGATAAGATAAACATGGCAAGGAAAGTTTATTTGTATAGCACTTTTTAAAAGCAAGAAAATTCAAAGCTCATTAAAGTATATTGTAATGTCTTAAACAAGATATAAAAAAGACACAATGTGATATATAAAGAGAAATATTTGTTTTTCTTTCTTTCTCAGTCAAAAATATCTAAGAACTGTCAAGCTCAAGAGGTTTTGTGTCTAATTTTTGTGGTCAGTCACTTTATTTTCTTCTTTCTGGGAAACTGAGATAAAACAGAATCAATGATGTATAAATGGAGTTCACTGAATAAATATATGGTGGCTTTCAAGAGTACTGGGACCAACTGTTTTGCACACTATATTCAGTGAAATTTTTAATTTAAAATGGATTATTTTTTCCGCAATTAATTTCAATAGAATGATAAAATGACATTACTTTTTTAATTATTTATGAATGTATCAAAAACAAATCACCTTTCAGTAACTGAACAAGGATAATCAAACATGAACATATTTGTAATTTTGCCAATTTAGTAATAAATCCTAAAATGAAATGTCTTCTTTACATTAAAAATATTCTGATCTCTTCATTTCAAATTGAGCTCAGGTGCGTCTTTGATCATCATTTATTTTTAATAGATGAGTCTAAAAGCTCTAAAAACTGTATTTGTCATTATGGGTTATTGTGTGTAGAACTGATTATCAAAACAATAAATTAAATGCCTTTTTAAACAAATCAGTAACACAAAATGGTGCAAAACGTAAATGGGTCTAAATGTTTTCTGAAGCCGCTGTATCAACTATCAATACACAGTTCGAAAATAAAGAAGAGGTGTTGTTACATAAGTCCAACTGGAAGTTCATCTGTCATCAGTCTTTTCTTCTTTTTAAAAAAAAATCTTACAGTAAATCAGCATCATCTCTTACAGAAACTGAGTAAAACTGCTTGAACTGGTCCTTTTTTACAGTAAACTGACTCATGCCTTATCAAGAGTTCGGCTCAGAGGGTCACAGGGTCAGAAAAACATTTTGTTCGTGCCGTACATTTACGGTAAACTTGGTGATGGCAGGCTTGTGTGTGTGTGTGTGTGTGTGTGTGTGTGTGTTTATTTGTTTGACCTGAGCTGTGTTCTGTATTAACGGCACCACTGAGGAAGTCAGCGTCCTGCGGACCGCCACCTCCTGTGGAGCACAGAGGAGATGTCCAGCTGTTTACCATTAAAGGGTCAATCTGTCAACATGACCTGATCAAATAACTATTACACATTTTGGCAGCTGAGTGTAGTGTGTGTGTGTGTGTGTGTGTGTGTGTGTGTGTGCTGTCTCTTTTCCGTCTCTTTTCC
>JAJHUR010097273.1:0-10143 GCA_027495735.1 Lutjanus campechanus
CTCCTCCTCCTCCTCCTCCAGTCTGTCCCTCAATCCCCTCGTCCATCTCTTGTTTCTTATCATCTATTTTTTACTCTCCTCTTTCAGTCTTTTCTTAATCCTCCACCCGTCCGCTCCCCCCCGTCTGATGAAATGACCATATCTAATCCTTTGGTCCCCTTGGGAGAGATGTAACTGTATTAAGACAGTAAATCCATGTCCTTACAACTGCTACAGATGTCTTTCTTTATTATCCCCTCTTTCTCTTTCCATCACTCTTCCTCCCTCTGTCTCCTCACATCTTTCTCTTAAATCTTCTAAATCTGTTCTTCATAATCTTATGTTTTATTTTCTGAGCTCCCCCAAATGGTACACGTATAATCTCACATTATGTTTTTGTGGATTTGCTTTGGTGTTTGTCTTTTGTCTGTTTCCTAATTCCTTACAGTTAAAGTCTCATAACCCAATGAGCAGAAAGTCTGGTTTCCAGCAAATCTGCACATCCTTCTAGTAAAACATTATTGAGCTTAAAAAAAGCAATATTGGTCTTTTGAATGCATGATTTACAATGTGAGCTTTGTGATCAAGGGGAAAGTGATGGAGTGGATTGTTAATTTTACAATTTATGAGGGAAGGACATAAACACAATTAGTACAGTAAACCTCGAGGCCACCAGGAGGCACCAGTTTTTAGAAATTACTAGGAAACAAGACGTTCATAGAACATTAAGCAAATACCTGAAATATCTGGAAATATAAAGTCAAAATCTGACAGATTTAGCTCCTAATGATTCATGAAAAAGACAAAAATGTATGGTAGGAATGTGGCCATAAAATAGCTGTTAATAATCCCACAAAACTCAAGAGACACATTAAGACTCACCACATAGAAACTGAGGTATGTTAAACAAATATTAAGTTGTTCTGTTTTTCATATATTTTAGGGCTGCTCAATCCCGTCATTTTGGCAAGAGAGTCCCAAAGAAATAAGTAACATTTTTGGTATAGATGTTAGTTGTTTTTCTGTCTCATTATACCTGGACAAAGTCATGCCCAGGATGAATATCTTAATAAAGGTCCTGTGGTTGCACGCAAGAAAGAGATCACGCAGAAGAAGCTGCAGACAAACCCGCCATCGAAGGATGACTGGATTGCAATTGTCAAAGAAATTAACTTGGACAAACTGAGCTTTTCCTTAGGACTACAATCTGATCAATATAGAAAATACTGGGAAAAAATTGACTATAATTGATTGAAAAACCCTATTTTTTACTAATGTGCAGCCAATACCAACCCATTTTTTTGTTGGTTTTCCTTTTATCTCTTGTTTTACTGTGAAAACAGTAACAAGACTAAACTAGGACTGAACAGAAAAAAGTAGCAGACAAAATCAACACTAAAACCTTAAAATTAACCCTTTTCCTCAAGATTGTCATGAAAGGAGGCAGATCACTGCTGATCAGTTTGACTCCAGCAGCTGATACATACTGTACATCTTCATTATTTCACTCTTCCTGCCTGCCTCTCTCCCCTCTCCAAGAACACAGCAGCTATGTGCAGATGTGTCTTTTCTTCTTCATTACACATTAGCCACTCATCCTAGTGGACGTCGAGTGTGTGTGTCTGTGTGTGTGTGTGTTTCGTTTGGAGTCCTTCCAGGTGCCTCAGTGCCACCCTGCTGATCAGACAAGCAGAAGAAAAGCTCAGTGTTTTTCTGCTCCATCGGCTGCAGCCGCCGCTTCACTCCTGTAAGCAGGTGCCAAAGACGCAAAGCGCGAAGACCTCGTATAAACTGGCTGATACGGCCTGGTCTTTATACTTCTCAGACTTATTTCACCACATATGTAGTCAGCTTTTATCTGAGTGCGCCGGCAGATTAATCTTTATTCTGCTTCAAGAAGTGCCATTTAAAAAAAATACATCCAGACGCTCCTTCATCATTTTAATAAATAAAATATTCAAATGTAAGTCTGATTAGTTTAAATACTAAAAAGAGAATTGTGTGTTTGTCTGTCTTATCATGTTTGTTGGCATGTAGCCTATGCTGCTGGACTTCGCCATTTGCCTCAGTGCCTTGGGCAGATAGATATACACAACTGACACACACACATACACACGCTTGCAAGGGGCGCCAGAGGTTAAAGAAGGAGAAAGGACCAGCTGCTAGCGTTCTAATGTTTAACAGCAAATAAGACAAAATTTAGAGCAGCGAAGAGAGAGGGGATGAGTAGAGATGAAGGCAGAAGGCAAAAGAAAAGAAAAATGTGAAGCGATCTCAAATTTTCAAGTAATCGGGGCCCCCTTTTCCAAATAATATAAAACTGAGATGTGAAATGTGAAAAGCCTCCTGTTGGATATTTATTAGTCTGTGTTGTCAGCTGTTTCTTAAATTGGCAATATGACATATTTTCCCCAAAACAAAAAACAATGAATCCCTTCAAATTTCACAAAATCAACCAAATTGCAATAACAAAGGATACACTAAAAGTAGGTAAATTGTTACCATTTGTCAAAAACTTGAAATCTAAAAGCAATCTTCTTTTTATTGTATTTTTATGCAATAGAGCCTATTAAGTTCACATTTAATTATCTATAAGTTGGGGAACAGCAAAGTAATTGAGCTACAGAATATCCTAGAAATAACAACAATGCAATATTAAAACAAAACTCTTTTTCGGTAATATTTGTAATTTTCTTGTTTTGAGATGTGCTCAGTAAGAGTGTAATTACCTGAACAGCCATTGTATTATAATAAAAAAAAAAAGGAGAAATGGAAATTTCTATCTGTGTATTCTTCACGTTGGTCACACCAAATGGTGTATAATAACACACCAATGTGTTAAGTAATTACAATGGCTTTTTGCAGGTCATTTCTTGCCATTTAGTCTGCGCAGACAAATGCAGAAATGGTGTGTCAATTTATGCACAAATGTCAGAGAGAAAAAAACATATAGGTACAGAGTATAGACTGCAAAAAGGACTTTCACCCAAGAGACTGCAGATTGTGTCACCTTTTTTTTTTTTTTTTTTTAACTTGTGTACACAAGATAACTTACAAAACTAAACTAATTTTCTAAAACCTAATCAAGTAGTTTTATTGACTAATCTCAACTACATGGTGACCATTTCAACATTAACATTAACCACAATATAGATCACTATGATGACATGACAACAAAGCTCACCTGACTACTGTCACCATGTCAAAAAGTCATAAAATGCACTGGACGAAACGGCATTAAATGACACACAAAAAGCTTAAAATGTATAAACATGACATGTCCTTAACAGTAGTGTGCTATTTATACACCATCCCATGAGATCAAGTTCTTCACCTTCCTGCTAATGTTTTATTTTTCTACTTTAAAATGACACCAATGCAGAACATTTTTGATTAAAAAAAAAGCATACAATGCATAGAATGTCCTTCAGAAAGTCCTTTATGGACAAAAACACAAGCTGATCTGCTCCAACAGTGCACCCAAGTTACCATGAGGCACAAACACATTAGTGTTCACCTGGTCATTTCTAAGATGCATGGAGGGTAATCAGGCTTTGCAGATCAATCTGACATCAAACGCAGCTCAGTGTGTGAATTTTATCCTCTAAACGCCTAAAACACACACAGATCTGCTGGTCAATCGAAGACAAAGACAAGCACACAAACACACTCAGGGAAACAGACAAGTGACACACTGGACGTTACACCAAACAAACAATTTCAGTTCATCAAGATACTCCTAAAGGAGAGAGACCAACTATGAGGCAAACATAAATACACGATCCTTGTTATAGATAAAAATCAGTTCTACTTTAGACATGCACCACATATGAATATTACAGCCAGATCAACAGCAAAAGGTCCACTTTGAAGCGCACCAACCCTCAATTAATAAGGTTACTGGTGACGTTCTTTCTATCTCCTCTAAAATACAGTATACTGTGTAATTTTCCATATGGAAAGGAAACTATCCTGTCTACCTGGGCGTGGACAGGGTAGAGCAGCACTGCTCTTTGCACCACGACTGAAAAACAATGTGAAATGGCACTACTGTCACCTTTTGGACCTGCAGTTTAAAAAGAGACACTGCAGGGAGAGCTTTCCACAGGAAATGGGATGAAGGTATGTGTGCTCCGACACAGTATTTTGACCAGAAATGGGGGCATACAGACATAAAACCCAGAAAGATACAACGTACAACATACAAAAACACACACACAACCTCACAGACAGATTGACTCAGATGGGGCCACTAGACAAGGCGGTTGTGCAGACAGACAGTTCATAGGTCATTTACACAGATCTGTTGTTTTTTAGTGGCAGCTAAAATCATTTTTCTCTAATGCCTGTGAAGTATTCTGCATTATTAAGCTCTGCACACACTCAAGGTAGCAAGGTGAGCTACATGACTCAGTCTCCTCTGCAATAAAAAAAAACTATAACAAAGAGGAGACAAATAAAAAACTAAAAACACAAATCCTTGCAGCAACCACTTCAAAATTAAACACAATTTCTTTCAATCATTCATCATTGATCTTTTCCTTATTACTGATGTCTGTCTTAGCTTTTACAAACACCTGGGGCCAGATTCAGGTGCTCTGACAAAAACATTAAATAGCATCCATCTAAATACTGATTCAAGAGAAGAATCAGTCCTGGTGCTGCTTCATCTTAGAGTGACCTTCAATGCTAATGATCATGAATTTCTGTTGAATAGAACCAGAAAACTGGGTAGGATGGCTGGCAAGTCGCTAACTAAGTTCAGATTAGAATGCAGGGGCTATAACATTTCAGTCAACATGAATTTATGCCAATCACTATAATATGTGGAGTCCCCCAGGGTTCAATGCTTGGGCCTCTATTATTTAACTCCTACACTCTTCTTTTTGAGCCAAATCCTGGAGAGCAATACAATTTCTTAAACAGTTATGCAGATGATACTCAGATTTACACATCCCTGTACCCTAGTGATTACTGTGTCAATACTTAACTAGATTCAGCTAAATTCTCTTGAGTTAAATAAAGAAAAGAAGAAAATTTCCATTTCACAACAATGAGTAAAGACTCAGAGCGCACATCAACTTAGAACTATAAAAATGAAAGGCAAAAAGTGGATTGTGCTGCTTATGCTAAATGTCCATTACCTAGCTCAGCACACTTCTCATATTCTGCAAAAATGAGGACTGATGTGGTATGACAACTTGCTGTAGTAACTGAATGCTTCGCCTTGAAAAAACGCACAAGGCTAAACAAGCCTGAGAAAATGGTTTCGGAAACATGGTCCACATGGGTTGCTTATTCTTCAGCAAGAACTGGAGGCAAAATTCAACTCCTATTTAGTTTAACTTCTAAATATTGGGTGGCCCTGATGAATCTGCAAGCAGGTTGGGTGGTAAACTTCTCACATCACATTTCTCACACCTGATAATCTGGGCTTAACATTGGTACCGCCAGAGGTCCCAGGCCAGAATTTTCCTCTGACTGATGGGAGGGGTGAATCTCACAAACTCACAACAGTTTAAGCCTTTACACTGGCTTCCACTTAGTTAAAGAAAAGATCTTAAAGTGCTGCTGCTGGTTTTGTTAGTGCTCCATGCTTAAGCACAGGGGCACAGCTCAATAATGAGGTGTGTCTTTTTCCATCTTTAATTTGAGGAAGATCTTGTGCGTCAGTGTTTAATGACAGAGGAAACTCCTGGTGAGCCATGAGTGTTCATAAAGGCTGAACTCTGGTTATCCTTTGGCCTGTTATCAGAAATACATTTCTCTGAGCTTGGTGTGCAGAAGAAAAATTAGCATTCTGGCTGTTTCGTCAAAATGCCAAATACTGTATGTGCACAGGGCGTTGGGATTAGTATTCTGGTTTTGAAATACTGGAGCTGACAGATTTTTAAGCATGTTTGTTGTATTCTTCATTGAAAGACTGTTTCCACATTGACCTAGTTGAAAGCCCAATTTAGAGCCGTACGGACACACTGGTCTGGTGACTTCCTCACACCAGATGTGTATAATGGGTGCTGACAGATTTACTCTTCCTGATGTTTAACAAAGTATAAGAATGCACACCACACCCACTGTATGCGAGTACAATCACATCAATGCACAAAAAATTTACAATCTACAAAGTTGCGCGCGTTTACAGGCTATAAGTCAGGCCTCGTTATTTCAGCACAGGAAACACAAGGGTTGTCTTAAAACCTGCGTACCTCCTGGCCAGCCCCATGAGTATCACACAGCAGTGTTTTTATAGTGGTATTGTTCTGCTATTTGGACAGTTCAGATGAAGTTCAGGATGTAGTCACGACACCGCTGCATGGCTTCCAAAGACGGATTATTTTTGTTAGCCAAGAGAAAGAGTCGCATATAAAACCAGAGTAAATTAAAGTAAAAAGCACAAAGTATGAAGTGAAAAGAAAAGTACCTGAAATTGTACTGAAGCACAGTACTAAAATATATGTACTTAGTTACATTCCACAATGGATATACGCCCAGTCAGTCACGCCCAGTCAGTAAAGTGAAAAACGTCTCCAATGCAGAGTCATTCTCCTACAACGCTTCCTGTTCAGGGTCAGACAATAGGTGAAACAGCTTGGGTCAAAGGTCGGGGGCAGGTGTAGGACCCAACTGCAGCTGCATCCGCAAGGATATGGAGAAATGTGTGTGTGTGTCACTGGGTGGGTGTGTATGTTTTTCAAACCTCCACTTATAAAATGCACACACCTTTGAATCAAAGATTTCTTCCCTGAAATCCAGATCACACACACACACACAGACACACAAACACACAATGACGCTCATTAAGGTGCATTCCAGGTGAGTCTTTCCTGTTGTTTGTTATGGGAAATGTTGCTGCATATGCTGCTCTTTCTATCAAGTCTTTTTTGTGTGTGTTTCGCTTGTTCCTGACTGAATTCATCTACTTTAATGTGCACATATTGTCATATAACTCACTGGGGGGAGTGTAGAGGAATACACATAAGTTTCTGTGCTCACAACACACACACAGAGACACACACAATTTACCATTGATTGAACCAACTCAATACACTCACAGACAGTGCCGGCTTGAAGCAGGAGGACACAGCCTGTGGCAAGGTGATTGAGAGAGCACCGTGTCTCTCTCTCTGTGTGTGTGTGTGTGTGCGTGCATGCATGCATGCATGTGTGTGTGTGTATGTGTGCATGCTTGGCTGGCAAGAACAACTGGTGACATCTGCAGATGAGTGGCATTAAAGACAGACATGAAAGGCACATTTTGCGTACCTGTCTCTCTTTTCTTTGTCTTTCTGCTGCTACTGATATCTATCTATCTATCTATCTATCTATCTATCTATCTATCTATCTATCTATCTATCTATCTATCTATCTATCTATCTATCTATCTATCCTCTCACTCACTCTCTCAGATGTGTCGGGGTCTTTAGTAGTGTGATCCAGAATCGCCTGCCGCTGCTCTTTGGGCTTCAAACACACAAGGTGGGATCAGCACACATGAAACGATCATAGAGAGGGACAAAAAGATGGAGGGGGGGACAGAGAGAGAGAGAAAGGCAGAGGTGGGAGGGAGAGGATGTGGGGAAGGAAAAAAATCATAGGAAGGCTCGTGGCAGAAAAGGATGAAAGTAAAGGGGGATGAAGAAGGGAGAAGAGGACAGAGCAGACAGAGAGAGGAAAGGGAAAGACAAGGGGAAGCTCCAAAATCTGTTTATAAACCACTGATTACTTAATAGGATAAGAATTAAAATTGCCGATGTTCACAGTCTCACTACTTCATCCACTTCAATCTGACTTTGTTTTAGTTTTCCTAAAGTTTCATCATTATGTGGCATCAAGTAAAAAGCACAGGTCGATTTTAAAAGTCTACTGTTCAAATGGGGCGGTGGAAGCTTCAACATCTAAGACTTGAGTCAACTGAAAAGCAGCCATTTATATGCAAGGAGCTACCAAACTGAAAATATATTTTTGAATTCTGAAATGTACAGAGATATCAGCCAGCTAACTCATGAAATAATTAGCAAGATTTTCATGAATGTACTAAATGTTACTTAAAGGTGCTAAATGTAGAAATTTGAATTTAATACATTCAAAAATTAACTGAAACTACCCACAGCTACTAAAGTTAGCATGCTAACCAGCTATCTAATACCACTTTGTCTAACTGTTTTATCTAACTGGCAAATTCTAAAATATGTTTCACCTGCTGAAATCCTAATAATACAAACTTTAAGATGTTTGAGGTAAGAGGTCACCAGTTTAGCTGCTACAGTTGAGCTAAAAAGCTAGTTTTCTTCAAGAGTGGTAAGATGTATCTTCATATAACTTAGCTGAATGTTGAATGCTGAATGAAGAAAAAAAAACTTCTTGGCCCCTGCAATTTGAATTTCTTTAGGATTTGTAGTGGGAAAATGGCACATCCAATACATACGAGTTTGCATATTCTCACACCAAAGAACAACCTGAGAACTGAGAAAGGCCAACATGTCTTCTGTCACAAGAAGTTCAAGAAACCCAACAAAACTCCCAACAAAACATTTCACCCTAGCCTCGCAAGGACAGATGAAAATCAAAGTACTTTTACACGTCCAAGAAGCCACTGTTCTCATCAGGACAGTTGTTTTAGTTGTGAGAGTTTCTCTGTCTGCCTCGCAGCAGTCGTGGCCGTAGCGAAGCTCTGGGCAAAGGGAAGTGAAGGGCACCGCTCGCTCAAGGCAAAGCCCAGTAGGTAGCATGACTCACACAATACAGATACACACAAACATACACACACACACACACAGGCGTCAGACGTTTTTACACTAACTGCACCTTTGTTGTACTTTTACTTTTAAATTTGCATGATTTATAGAGAGGAGTAATTGGTTTTTAGCATCTTAAATGCCCCTTTGTCTGGACACAAAACACAGCAGAGGTGTGGAGTTTAAAAAGGAATTTTAACAGGAAATGTTCTGTAGAAAGATCAAACTGCATCTTCAGCAGGGAGTTTTTTTTTAACTGTGGTTAAAGGGATAGTTTGGATTTTTGAAGCGGGGCTGTGAGAAGTATTAATCCTTTTTTTTAGATTTACCAAAGTCACACAAAAACACAAACAAACTAACCAATCGAGGCAGCGCTACACAAGCAACTCCTGTGTTCTGCAGCTGGCAGACAGCAAAGTACAGCTGCAAAAATATTCCTGATGTAAAACTTAAACTTAAAAATCTACTGGATACCACTGCATTTGAAATGGACAATGTCTAAAACTGCCAAAGGGTATCACACTCGTATCCTTTTCACACTCTCTTGTACATGTTTTGTATCCACCATCCACATTTTTGTGCTAAAACAAGAGAAAACCAAAATGAAAACAAAAAATAAAAGGACACAATTCCAGTTCAAATGTGGCTGACATGAAAGTCAGCTATTCACTCTCATAAGCATAATGCTGCCAGACACCATTGTGCTCCATTGTTGCTTGCTGATTAAATTATATTTTTATATTATATTTTAATTAGGCAACATTGGAATTTATTCCCACTGGATCAAACACAGGTACATATAACATTTTGTGTGCTTTAGTGCCATTTGGCGACCATATAGGCCAACTGTATGAGATTTCTAGTGCTACACATCTGAGGGGAAAACACAGCTTCATTTTCTGATCATCACAACACTTTTTACAAGGGAATCAAAGGCACTCCCTTTTAAAACAGTTGAAATGCCTTCATTATCATGGCATCAAGTCTTCATCAGGGACTCAAACCTTGAGAGTTTCTGACTCCCCCAGTTTCTTTTAAGGTCTACAATGACCATGCAATGACAATAAAGGCATTTTAATTAAGACTTTAAAGACAGCGCCTTGGTGTTTTTGTGATTTTTGTGCACACTTGTGTCCTTATCCAAAGAATACCTCAAACAAACTCAATTTGAGTCCAGGAAGTGTTCCTTCCCAAACATTTTTTGAATCATGACACATTAAACAATAGAATTAATTTATTAATTTTTTTTTTTTTTAAGTTGTAGGTTAAGAAAAATATGGTTCTTTCATGCTCTGAGACTAAAATAAGTGCAGAGAAATCCACTGAGCTGTGTATGTTCCTGTTGTCATTTCTGTTGTTGGGTCCGGTCTCAACGCTGCTGATAACTGAAGATAATTATGCTAATGCTAACGGCACTGCTAGCCTGCCC
>JAJHUR010097275.1:0-13720 GCA_027495735.1 Lutjanus campechanus
AAACACCAAAGTCACGCAAACATACCTACAGATCGAGGCAGCAGCAGACCAGCAACTCCCGTGTATTGCAAGGTAAAGTTACTAATATCGCTCATGGAGTTTGGTTAGTTTGGTGAAAGCAGTATTTGCCGTTTATAACAGTGGTTTCCTGTCAGAAAAGGCTGTCCGATGGCAAAGTAAAGCAGTGAAAATATTCTAAATACAGCGCACACTTCTTTAGGTGGACAAAGTGTCAAAAATACCTTTTATTGCTGACTCTGTTCACAGCAGCTCATTGCTTAGCTGGTGCCTCCTGTCTGCTCCTCCAAACTGGAGGCATCTACTGCAGGTAAATACAACAAACTATGCCTTTTATGCGAATCTGTCACATAATTACGATACATGTGATCCACCTAATGAGGTCAGCATCTGCACGTCAGATCTGTTGATTTCAAGTATTGTCTAAAGTTGCAGTATTTTTAGTGCTTAATTACCTCGTCTTTATTTCCCTGACAGTGTTTCTTTTTTTTCCTGAACCGTGATGGTGTGAAAGTAACACAAGGAGAAAATTAAGCACTAAAAATACCGTAACATATTAAGTTGACAGACTGCTGACCTATCCTATCCTTGAAAGATTTCAGTTTTAACTATGGAAAAAAAAAGTGTGGAAAAAAGGGCTGCAGCCACTCATTACTTTAATTATTGATTAATCTACTGATTAAATTTCAATTAACCATGTACTCTCCCAGAGCCCAAGGTGACGTCTTCGAATTATCATGTTTGGTCTGATCTAAAATCCAAAGATATTGAATTTACAATGATGAAAAAAAAAAGAGAAAAGCAGCAAATCCTCACATTTGAGAAGCGGGAATTTTATCTAAATATATGACACAAAGATTAATGGATTATCAGAATTGTTGTTAATATCCTGATGATCAACTAATCATTTAATCCACTAATCGTTTCAGCTCTAATTTACACTGCAGTAACTAATTTATGCTGCTTCCTGCTGGAACTGACATGTAGTAAATCAGATGAAATCTCTTTAATTATCTTGTCTTCCCTCTCGTCTTTCCCTCGCATTTGTATCAGTGAGTTTTCACAGTTTTCTCTTTACGACATTTTGACCGTCTGACCTTCTTCTTTTTAAGCGCTGGCACCGGGTATGGGTGTAGCCGTCTACGCCGGTCTGGTGGGGGCCCTGCTGCTGTGCGTGATACTGGTGTTGTGCGTGGGAGTGCTGGCATATCGCCGCAGATGCCGCCATCTCCACGGAGACATCACCGACTCCTCATCTGCTCTCACCGCTGCCTTCCACCCTGGCAACTACAAGCCTCCCAGACAGGGTAACTCACACGTTCGCACACATCCGTCAGGACGCATTCACACACAATTTATCATTGTGTTTATTTTTTTCACAACTTTTCTTATTTTGACTCATCTTCATAGAAGCACTTCTTCACACTTCATTTCATTATCACACTGCTATTTATATCGGCCCATAAATTAATTCTCTTTAAACCATTATCTCCTCTCGCTTAGCCAATTCTCAATTTTTTACATTTTTTACACTTTCAGCATTCGTCATGGTATTCCTTCTCTTGTTCTTGCCATCAAATATTAATTAGCAACATTAATCCATTTCACTCGCATCACTTTTAGCACTCTCAGCCCTGCTTGTGTCATTTCTGGTGATAAGAAAACCGCTCCTCTCTCCTCCACTCTCTGCAGATAACCCCCACCCCCTGCATCCCTCGGCTCCTCCGGATCTGACGGCCACAGCGGGGGCCTTCCGCGGGCCGCTCTTCTCCCTGCAGCAAGGGGTCAACGACAGCCCCCACAAAATCCCCATGACCACCTCCCCCCTGCTGGACCCGTTGCCCAGTCTCAAAATCAAGGTGTACAACTCCTCCACGCTCTCCTCCCTGGAGCTCCCCGCGGACATGTGCTCCGACGGGGAGATCCTCAGCCTGAAGTCGGTGGGGACTGTGGGGAGAGAGCGAGACTACCACAGCCACACCCTGTCCAGAGAGCCAGGGCTGAGCACCAGCGCCACCCTGGGTAATCTGGGAGGACGCCTTACCATCCCCAATACAGGTAACGTATCGTACAAACTCCAAAAAAGTTGGGATGCTGTGTAAGTAAAAACAGAATGCAATGATTTACAAATACTTTTTGACTTGTATTCAATTGAATACAGTACAAAGAGAAGATATTTAATGTTCAAACTGATAAACTTTTTTGTACATATACGCTCATTCTGAATTTGATGCCTGTAACATGTTCCAAAGTTGGAACAAGAGCAACACAACACTGGAAAAGTTCTTGAATGCTCAAAAAAACGCCTGTTCGACGGTTAAACGGGTTCATTGATAACAGGTGAAAGTATCATCGAAATCGTCAAAAGGCTTGGTTGAGATTCACGACTTTGTGAAAAACTGTGTGGGCAAATAGTCCAAAAAGTTTAAGAACAATGTTTCTCAACACAAAACTGCAGGAATTTAGGGATTTTACCTTCTACAGTCCATAATATCATCTACAGATTCAGAGAATCCAGAGAAATCTCTGCATGCAAGAGGCAAGGCTGAAAACCAACAATGAATGCTCATGACCTTTGACCCCTCAGGATGGCACTGCATTAAAAACTGCATTAAAAACCTCACATAATTGTATAAAGGATACCACATGGGCTCAGGAGCACTTTGGAAATCCGTTAGTCAGTAAACACAGTTGATGGTAACTGTAAGATGGACTGATGACACAGAGTGGAAAAAGTATGCTGTGGTCTGATGAGTCCACATTTCAGACTGTTTTCAGAAATCATGTACGTTGTGTCCTATATTAGACTGACCTGCCTGCAGTCCAGACCTGTCTCCCATTGAAAATGTGTGGTGCATTATGAAGCACAAAATGGGACAACAGACACCCCGGACTGTTGAGCACCTGAAGTCATATATCAAGCACGAATGAGAGAGAATTTCACTTTCAAAACTTTAACAATTAGTGTCCTCAGTTCCCCAAACAGTTACTGAGTAAAAGGTGATGTATCACGGTGGTAAACATGCTCCTGTCTGAACTTTTTGGAACATGTTGCAGGCATCAAATTCAGATTGAGTGTGTAAGTTTTATCAGTTTGAACATTAAATATATTGTCTTTGTACTGTATTCAATTGAATATAGATAGAAAATTATTTGCACATCATTTCAATCTGTTTGTATTCATGTTTTGTGCAACTTCTCTTTGGAATTAGAGGTTAACATATCACATGCAGTTGTTCTTTCACATGCAAATGAATTCAGTGTGAACCAACGAAGAGCTCTGTTAATCACACATAAAACAAGATAAGTCATGACACCTTCCCCCCTCAGGTGTGAGTCTGCTGGTCCCTCCTGGCACAATCCCCCAGGGGAAGTTCTATGAGATGTACCTCATTATCAACAAGTGGGACAAAACGACGTGAGTGCCCTTCATCTTTCCTCCTCTATTCCACTCATCTGTCTCGCAGCCACGAAGCAGAATAGACCTCGTTCTCACCTCAATCAGAAGTTTTCCTGTGCAAGACTCACCTACTGTGAACCGCTTGAAGTTTATTTGGAAGTTCTATCAATTTTTCCGAGGATAAAAAATGGATCGGCTTGTCTCAACTGTTATACTAAAATTGGAGTGGATTAATTTCCTGCCAATTTTCTGGAAGTTTGATATTCAGTGTGCCTCACATACGTCAATGACAGCATGTTGCAAACCATGTCGTGGCCATGATGTTCTTTTATAAAAGAAGTGTGATGTTTCGGCAACTGTTGCAAACACCTGGTGTTCTGTGTGTGTGTGTGTGTGTGTGTGACATTTACAGGCTACCTTCTGAGGGCAGTCAGACTGTACTAAGTCCTGTAGTGAGCTGCGGTCCATCCGGTATGCTGCTGAATCGCCCCGTGGTTCTTACTTTGCCGCACTGTGCACAGTTAGACACACCCACACCTGACTGGACGCTCACACTGAAAACACAGACACATCAGGGGGCGTGGGAGGTGAGACGACTTCTGACTACTAAGTAATATCGGATCTTTCGTTGGCTGATGCAGCATCACTGAGCCCTACCACGATCTCTCTTTCAGGAGGTTTTGACAGTAGGAGAGGAGACTTTGTCGTCTCCGTGCTACCTGCAGCTGGAGGAGGAGTGCTGTCACGTTCTCATGGAGCAGCTGGGAACGTACGGCCTGGTGGGCCAGTCCTGCCCGCCACAGCCCGCCTGCAAACGTCTGCAGCTGGCGCTGTTCGCCCCCCGAGCACCCTGCCTTTCCCTGGACTACAGCCTCCGAATCTACTGCATCCATGACACCCCACACGCACTCAAGGTGCTGCTCATGTGTTTGTCACTTCACCTTTCTTCTTCTTGCCTTTCTCTCCTACTGTGTCCTCATTTATTTGATGTGTGCGTCAATCTGGCAGTACTGTACTGTGTGAATATTCTCTCCATCCCCACATTAAAACCTGCTCACAGGTCGTTTTCCTCTCTCAGCTAGATGTAAGTGGTGTAAATGATTTGCTTGTCCCTCTACTTTGGCCTTTCTCGCCCCACTTTATGATGCTGCTTTGAGATATATTTCAAACTCAGGCTGCAGGACTCATCACTTTACATTGTACAGTCTGGTCAGATGGTCTTCATTTGCACAGATTACCCATGTATATATGCTCTAAATGTGTATTTGTGTATAATTCATATAATCTTAGGTCTAATAATAGGCAAGGCTTAAAGATGCCACCTGTGCAGACTCTGCAAGTTAAACTCAAGCTACCCTCCCTCATCTCTCTGACCAATTTTTAACAAAAACTAAAGTTGTTTTTATTGCAAAATGTTCTTATTACAATGAATTTGACCTCCTCTGGACATTAGTCTTTTATTCTGTACAACTTGTAATATCTTGTTTTGTATTTTTATATTATGTATTTAATCACAGTGCACTCCACATGTAACTTTCCTGCCGTCTTGTCCAAGTCACCATTGCAAACAAGATTTTATCTCAACTGGATTTTACCTGGTTACCTGCATGGCTGGTACTTAATCTTGCTTTATCTTATCAGCTTTGCATTGCTTTGCAAGTTGCAAAATACAACCTAAAACAGACCTTGGTTTGGTCATAAACATGCATATAACACGCTTGTCCAAATAATCAGGAAACAAAAGACACAGATTCAATAAAACTGGACCTACAAAGACAAAAAATATATTATGAAGTAATGAAAAATGAAGTATGGCACAGGATGATAACATTTAAGTGTAACTGTAACCCCTGTCTGAGCCTAACTTCCCCCATAGCATAATTTTGGAAAATGCTATAAAGTGGCAAAGAGACACCAGACCAGAGAAACAGACTGAACTCCGCTGTAGCAGAGCTAGTTGTTGGAGCTAACCAACCACGAGCAGCTGCTGTCAGACTCTCTGTGTCTGTGGAGAAACACTGGAGACACAGAGACTCAGCTGGTGCTTTGACAATCACCAGAAGCACATTTGTGTCCCTTTTTGAAAAAGTATCTGTGTTGTACTTGTGTTGCTGCTAACCGAGCCAACGCTAGCTGAGTAGAGGCTCTCCAGTGTGTGTGTTTGTCTGTGAGGCAGTGCCAGTACATAGTTGTACCCTGCTGTTGCAGTCCAGTGGAGCTTCTACAGCCATCAAAGCTGCCAAAATTGAAAAATACTAAGTAGAGGGTTAGCAAAAACTAGTGTAAACTCCTGTGATTGATGAGTTTCGATCAACATATATTTGAACACGTTTCAAAGACTCCGACTAAAGAGTCAGAGCTGAGGGAGGTGGACTGCTCAACTCTGATTAGGAGGCATTAACCTGCTTGTTTTAATATATATTTCAGGGCGTACAGGCCCTCCAAATGGTCGACTCTGTCTTAATATTGGCTTTGGAAAAGCTGAAAACTGATTTTAAAACTGTAGATGGCTTTTTGAGTTGTTTTCAACCCATGAACTGCCAGCTTTTCATAAGTTTGTTAAGAAATGTCAATATTAACACCAGCAATCATGTGTTTCATCACAGCAGAGTAGTATAATTTAGTTTACAAGTTGGTGATTTACTGATTTACTGATAAGATTTTCAGCTTTAGTTGCTAAGTACAGATAAAAGAGAGCTTGGTTTGGTCCTAAATAATATGCACATAACACACTTGTCCAGATAATCACAAGAAAAACAAAAGACAGATTCAATTGAATGTGGAACCTGGACATGCAAAGATGAATAATATACTATGAAGTGGTGACATATGATGCATGAGACTGGATAATTACATTAAACGTTAATATAATTTATTTCCGTACTAGTCTTGGGCAATAGATGAGTCCAATCCACTTTAAACTGACGTCCTGCAGATCCGTCCTCCTCGCCCAAATCAAATTCTAACATATTGACTCTCCCTCAGCCACTAGAAACAACTCAAAATAGCACATCACAATATAAACCCCCTACCCAACAGCCAGCTATCTCTCCATCCAGACAAAGTTGGACTCACTGATGTTAAATATTTTTCTCTCAGTCCCTTTTGTATAAAGTGTTCACAGACCAGCCGGGGTAGTAAACATGAGCGTGCTGCGTGCAGTTTACTGGCATCGCATTACATGATTTCTGGCTACTAAAGTTCAAACAGCTTTCAAACTGTTCACTCTCACACATTTCCACTTGGAGATACCAACTTTGAGAGTGCACAGCTATTTTTTTTATAGAATTGATCAAATAAATATGTCTCTAAGCCCGTCTTCTCTCTCGCTGTCTCTGCCTCTGTGCAGGAGGTGCTGGATCTGGAGAGGAGTCTAGGTGGGGTTTTGCTGGAGGATCCCAAGCCGCTGCTCTTCAAAGACAGCTACCACAACCTGCGCCTGTCCATCCACGACATCCCCCACACTCACTGGAGAAGCAAACTACTGGCAAAGTATCAGGTGAGAAGTTCGAACTGCAGCAGATACGAGATTACATTCTGTTAATACGTGTGGTGTGTATAGATGTTTGTGTCTCCAGAGTACAAATCAGCAACAGTTTGAATAATTCAGATGAATAAAACTATTGATAAATTGTCAGCCTTGCTTAAAGGGATAGTTTGGATTATTTAATGTGGGGTTGTATGCGGCACTTATATCCATACAGTAGATGTACAGTCTGTGTTTGGAGAAGCAGAGAGGAGTACCAGCATGGAAGCTAGTCAACTGCTGTGCACAGAGTCAGCAGCAACAAAAGGTATTTAAGCCACTTCAAAAGGTCAAACTGAAAAAGAAATATGCCAGTGTAAGCGTACGCTATATTTAGAATATTTTAACCACTTTTTTTCCTCATCAAACAGCCTTTTCTGATGAGAAACCGACATTATATAAGCCAAATATACCGTCAGAAGAGGCTGTGTGATGGCAAGGTAAAGCAGTGAAAATATTCTAGGTATAGCATACATTTAAATTTATATCGATTTTTTTTTGGTGAAACTTTTTTAAGTGGTTTAAATACCTTCTGATTTTCAGGCTTTAGTGTAGGCCATAGAATGGAGACTGGTGACTAAAGTGCTAATCTTTAAGCAGATGATTCCAGTTACTCGTCTATTTGAATCCTTTTAGATCTTACCGCTGCTTTTGAAACTGTGGATTATTCAATTTTAATTGAGTGTCTTTAAAAATGGGATAGCATCTCTGGTACTGTGTTAGACTGTTTTTATTCACATCAACAAAACAGGACTTTTATTATTCATTATTTCGTTAATGGTGATTGCAGATCTTCTGCAGAATTTTTGTTTCATGGAGTACCTCAGGGGTCAATCCGTGGCCCTCCGCTTTTCTACATTCACATGTTTCACCACCAGGACACGTAATCCGTGAGCATAATATTAGTTTGCATTTTTACACAGATGATAGACAGCTTTATCTCTTTTTTCAACCCCAGCAGGAACAATCAATTGACCACTCTCAGAGCATGCATAAATTAAGTTAAAAACTGGCTAACAAATAAAGGTGAGGGTTAGGGTCATTGTCCATTCTCATGTCACCTCTAGCTGCAGAAATATTGGTATCATTTATGATAGTAATGTAAATTTCAGTATGTCAAATCAGTTGTCCACTCTTGTTTCAAACAGTTGTGCTGAATCTTTAAGATCTGGTCCTTTCTTTCTCCCCAAAACCTGGAAATTGTCATTGATGCTGTCATCACATCCCGCTTCGATTTCTGTAATTCACTCTACTCATGCTTAAGTAAACACAATCTTTCAGGACTTCAGTTAATTCAAAATTACTCTGCTAGACTCCTCTCAAATTCCCACGAAAGAGTGCACATAACCCCAATTTTAGCTTTATTACACTGGCTGCCTTAAGATTTTAATCATCACTTTTAAGTAGGGGCTGCAAAATTAATGCCTTTATCATCAAAATTGCAAAATGGCCAAATGCAATATCCAAATTGCGGAGCCAAAACCAAATCACAGTTTTGTGTGTGACAAATCTTGTTCCCTAGATGTAAGAAAACATGTTTGTTTGATACAAACCCCAACAAATGCCACAAAAATGTGCCCCCCCCTTTTAGAGACTCCAAGATCCAGATTGTACCTCATACAACCCCACTTCGAATAATCTGAACTATCCCTTTAAAAACTAAAACGTAATAGCTCTTATGCACCCACAATGGTCTAACAAACTCTCGATTTCACCTCAGCAGAACGGCTATTTTCTCAGAAAACACAGTTAGTGGACTCTCGACTATTCTCTGCTGCTGTAAACATCCAAACTCTCTGCTGCATTCTCTTGGCGGCGGCAGTGAGATTGCAGTCTGAACCCTCTCTGAATAAACAAACAGGAAATCTGATAGTGGTCCTAATTTATGGACAGTGCGCTTTAGAAATAAATTGTTCTCTGACACACGGATACCCAGTTGGTGGAAACACCCAGTATCAAAATAAAGCATATTGCACTCTCCTTGAATGGTAACAGTGTTCTAGATCGTTCCTGATTGTGTTGCTCAGGACAAATCCACTTCAGTCACAGTGGAGAGAGTTTTTTTTTCAGATTTCCTTCTGAACATTTTGTCTCTGTTGACAGGAGATCCCGTTCTATCACATCTGGAGCGGCAGTCAGAGACCCCTGCACTGCACCTTCAGCCTGGAGAGAGGCAGCCTGGCCGTGTCACAGCTCGCCTGTAAGATCTGTGTCCGACAGGTGGAAGGGGAGGGACAGATATTCCAGCTGCACACGGATATCCAGGAGGTAATGGTGACATCTGAAATAATACAGATTATAGCCCTATTTGTGCAGGACTAGTATTACCCGGGGACGTCGAGTAATTTGCAATAATTGCAGAGGTCGTCTGTGATGTTAATCTTGTGCAAATCTGCCAAAGTAAAAATTCCACAGCAAATTACCTGCCATATTTCACCAAGCACAGAGCTCCTGAGATAATATCAGTCCTGTTTGAATCAGCCTCTTGGTGATTTGGGGTTGTATTTATTTTTTGCTACATCAGTTTTCTGTTGTCAGACAACTGAACAAGTATGAACTTTGATCGCAGCTTATAAGATGTTAAACATCAGTCAACAGCTGTGAGATCGGCTATGTTGATGATTAAAATGAGTGGTGATGCAGGAGGAGGTTAGCTGCTAATGTGCATTTATCCTTTAACACATGCCAGAAGTGGGCAAAACAACTCTAAACTATATTATTAATGTGGCTGCTAAAGAACAAAGACTCAGCTTCTGAAATGTTCTGAATGCACCACATGAAACGCAGACCTGAGCGGGTAATTTCTTGAGCCCGACCAATATGAGATTTTTGAGACTGATGCTGATTTTCGAGGGGAAAAAGAATCACTGATTACTGATATGATGGCTGACATGGTGATGTTTTTTGAGCTGGAATAAAAATAGACCTTTTTTATGTGGTTTGTGCACCAGTTTTTCACTGATATGACTATGCAGAGGTACTCGGAAGGCTGCTTTCTTAAACAAATAACTTTATTAAAGAATATTATATCTTTTATTTAACATAATTTAACACATACAGTACATTGTCAGCAAATTGTAGAAAGGAACGCTGAGAAACAAAAGAATAAAGCACTGTTTTCTGCAGTCTGTTCTGGGAAAAAAAGTTTTCATATTGGTGCATATCAGTAAACATATATATCTGGCTGAAATAAACCCTTAATTTACCGTGTTAGAAAATATCAGGAGGGATGCAAGAGGGAGGTCGGACGTCAGAGAAATACTGGGGAGAAACAGCCGTTATTTTCACATCTACCTTAGTGAAGCGATTATTTTGACCAAAACAGAGCTGGTGAATGTTGGAACTAAGACAATGAGGTGATTATCATACTGCTCAAAAACACTACATACAAAACAAAACTGTAAATATTATTAATAATATGCGCCAAGCTAAGTGTGAAAAGTTAAGTTCAAGGATGAACCATGTTTTTTGTTGGCAAAGGTAATCTCACTTTAGAGCTAACAGGAAGTAAACAAACGTGCAGCTCATAAAATGGATATAAGTCACACTGCACTGGACAAATAGAAAATACTATTCCTGTGTAAAAAGGACTAAAGTTGCAATGAAAACCACACAGCTATATCAATAAAGACAAAGGTTGACCTCAATGCTTCTCGCCGTCTCTGTCAATCCAGACTCTACCGCCGCACTCGCCCCTCCCTGCAGGAGGCACCTGCCTGCCTTCCTCTCAAGTGGGACCCTACGCCTTTCGCTTGCCTGACTCCATCCGCCAGAAGATCTGTGCCAGTTTGGATGCACCCAGTGCTCGAGGATGTGACTGGAGACTACTGGCACGCAGTCTGGGCTTTGACAGGTCAGATCTGCCTCACATGTTTATGTGTGCGAGAGGCAGCTGTGGTCACGCTTTTTTTAGCTACAGAGTCCGGTGTTGATGCTCAGGCTCCCACTGTCAAATGATAACTCAGAATTAAGTAAAAGCGGCATTTAGATATTTACTACCTGAGGTTAGATTTAAGGGGGTTATTATTTAAGAAGGGCTCAGGCTGAGATTTCAGTTCAGACTTGTGAAAAATGTTGTTATATCCTGGTCGCACTGGTTAGAATCTGCAAGGCATGACCTGAATATTAAATTCAGGAATATGATTTAATCAAGCTTTTCCTTCTTTTTTTAATACATTTTTTATTGACATTCAGCCACCACATTTCCATAAAGTGAGTTTCAAATATGGTATGAAATGGCCCATACAATAGGACAAGGGAAATAAAACAAAACAGTAAAAACTAGGGATTAGGGATATTTTCCTCACCACATAGTAAAATCATAGATTTATATAAAAAATAAAATAAAATCTGATCTACAGGGAATTACAAAATTAACCCAGTTTTCCCAGCGTGACACAAAAAATTCCAATTTATCATGAACACATGCTGTTTGCTTCTCCATGATGACCGATTATTCAATTTGAATAATTTTTTAAAGAAAAAAAGTCCAAACTCTCTGATTTCAGTTTCTTAAATGTGAATATTTTTTGGTTTCTTTACTCATTTTCAACAATAAACTGAATATCTTTGAGTTTTGGACAAAACAAGACCGGCAGAGCCCTCATTCTGCTTGACCAAAGAGAAAGTTGTCCTGAGTTTAATCGTCATCAGCCTGCGCCAGCTAATCGTCTGAGAGCCCATGATGATTTGTTTGAAATGAAGCGCTGCACGGTCGAGTTGGTGTTCGTGTAAAACATGGCGGCGATGGCGGATGAGGCTCGGACGGAGCAGATTAAAATATTTCTTGAGCCTTTCTGTCTTCTTCAGTTCGGTTCACTGTCTACACTTGATAATAAATTACATCAAACCGTTAAAAGAAGCGTTAATGACGGAGCATTGCCAGATTTATACGTGGCAGACTAAGTTAGACTACATACAGACACCTTTGGTTTTAAGCTTGTTTAAAAGAGGAAGAGGAGTTGGTAAAAATGCTGGTGCATCATCCTTTAAATGGACATTGTTCAGATTTAAAAGGTCAGAGAACAAGCAGAAAATAATAATCTGAAATGTCAGATGACAGAGGTTACAAGGGGTGGTAAAAGTTGATATACTTTGTACTTGTTTTTTCTTTTATTCCAGTTTTGCACGTTAAATGTTCTTAAAATACCTCTGTAATGGATGTGAAATATACAGTCAAGAGTACAGTAATAGCTGCCATGCAGTTGCCATACCAGTGCTTTTGCTTTACCCCGTCAGAGGCATTTATTTTGAAAATTTAATAAAAAGAAATATACTGTGACATATACCATTACCACTTAAAATTATGCAGTGAAATAAATTTTAGACCACACCGCTCGGCCCTTCTAACCAGCTAATCCTGCTTCGTGAAACCATCATCAATACTGGACTGTCAAAATAAAGTGCTACCAGCAATATTTGCAACATACAGTATTCATGACTTAAAAATGTTTGTAATCAATAATGCAGCGCTTCCTTTTCTTCTCACATCTTGCTGTGTCTTCCTCTTCTTCAGGTACTTGAACTACTTTGCCACAAAGCCCAGCCCCACAGGTGTACTTCTGGACTTATGGGAAGCTTGTCACCAAGCTGACGCAGACCTGGTCTCTCTGGCGACCGCGCTGGAAGAGATGGGCAAAAGTGAGGTGCTAGTTGTCATGACAACAGATGGGGATTGTTGATTGGTCAAGGAATCAAGAGAGCAAGCAAGACGTTTCTCTTTTTTTTTTTAAATTCACCACCGTGATTAAAATAAGAATACCTGCCGATGAATATGCACACAAATGACAAGCCCACAAAGCATTTTGGTTCATTCACATGTACTGCAGTACCTCTGCCTCATCTTCCTCTTCACTGACCCCCTGATCGGCCACTGTAGCTCCATACTCACCCATTCCCATGCAGGCCATCCCATGATAACTGCTAACTTGATTCAGCTTGAATCCCCCAAAGCAATGCTGCATCTGCAAGATGTGAAACCAATTTGAGGGTACGAAGGCGTAAAATGGGTGTTAAGTCATCTGTCATATGCGGTGTTGACTGTCTTCTTCTTTAAAGATTGAAAATGACACTATTCTTGTATATAAATTGCAAAGCTCTGGGACAAACAAGAGAAATATCCATGCATTCGACACACAAAAACGGCACAAACACCCAAACGCTAACATGGGATTACCTACGTTTGAGTAGCAGCATGAAAGTGCATGATTTAACACCATCTCACATCATGGCAGGGGCTTTTGTTTTCTCCATCGTCATTTTCTGTGTGCACAGTGAATGACAGGCAGCACCGACCTGTCTGCAACCTCCTCAGGCTACAGACACACTCCAACTCACACACACACGGACAAACCGGTCATTAACGGGCTCTGAACCAGACAGGCTAGGATTCTTCTTCAGCTAACGATGAATCAGACGAGGACCGAACCCTCAAGGTTTAGGGGGGGGCTTGAGCACATCGCTTTGGACTGGAAATAAAAGCTGCTGCCTCTTCTTTGTGGTAGGAGGGTAAATTGTGAAGTTTGTTTTAAAGAATTGGTGGATAACTGGACCGAGTGACTCTTTATATCGTACCAACAAATGCCTCAAAGCCTTGGCATATCATTCCGACTCACAGGGGTGTTTCTCTTTCATCTCTCCTCGCATTCCTCTATCGCTCTGCCACACTCCTCCGATCTGCTGAGAATAAACTGCAGGAGAGCTTTCTGGTCATCCCTTAAAAGTTTCCTTTGGGGAACGCTCTTTAAGTTATTATCCATATTTGTGGATTGTTCTTT
>JAJHUR010097276.1:0-12793 GCA_027495735.1 Lutjanus campechanus
TCTACTTCGACACTGATGTGAACAGTGACGTTGACACCTTGGTACATTCCTTTAATGATCACTGCCTTACTGTACTGGATGAAGTGGCCCCTATTAAAACTAGGTGGGCCCCCCTGATCAACCCCCCCCCCCCCTTGGATAAATGACAATATTCGCTCCCTGAAGAGAGACTGTCGAAGGGTTGAACGCTTATGGAAATCCACTCAACTGCATGTCCACTATCTTTATTTGAAAGAACTTCTAGCGTCTTTTAATAATGCAGTGTCAAGGCTTGTGTCTAATAATCGGCATAATCCCAAAGTGTTATTTGAGACTATTGGTAATATTGTTACTCCTGCATCACCTGCTGTACCAATTTTTTCTGATGGGGAATGTAACAATTTTCTCTCTTTCTTTGTGGGCAAGATTAATGACATTAGATCAAATATTCTCCCCTCTCCTGCCCCCTCTATCTCCTGCTACTCTCGGCCGTCTATCTTAGAGAGTTTTTCTCCTATAACCCTGCTAGATCTCACTAACGTGGTTAACTGTATGAAAACGTCCTCTTGCTCTCTTGATATCCTACCAACATCTTTGTTTAAAGATATCATTGGTTCTATTGGTCCTGTGGTGCTCTCTATAATTAACAACTCTCTGTTATCTGGTTGTGTCCCTGCTCACTTCAAACATGCTATTATTCAACCAATTCTCAAGAAACCAAATCTTGACTCCTCTCTACCTCAAAATTACAGGCCCATCTCCAAGTTGCCTTTTGTCGCTAAAATCTTAGAGAAAGTGGTTGCAAACCAGCTCACAACTGTAATAGATGAAAATTGTATCTTTGATAAGTTTCAATCTGGCTTTCGAAGGCTGCACTCTACAGAAACAGCCCTTCTTAGAGTCTCCAATGACATCCTGATGCACAGTGATGCAGGAGAATGTTCAGTGGTGGTGCTGCTGGATCTCAGTGCAGCGTTTGATACAGTGGACCACTGTATACTGATAGAGAGACTTGGGCAGTGGGTGGGTGTGACTGGGTCAGCCCTGCAGTGGTTCTCCTCATACCTCTCTGACAGGAGCGTTGCTGTATCTGTTGGTAATTTCGCCTCCTCTTCTGAAACTCTCAGTTGTAGTGTCCCCCAAGGTTCAGTTCTTGGTCCAGTTCTATTTGCCCTGTACATGCTTCCCCTTGGGCAAATAATTAAACAGTTTAAAGGTATCTCTTATCACTGCTACGCAGATGATATTCAGCTTTATGCCTCCTTTAAACCCCACAACCTTGCTATACTGTCAGTTCTAAATGACTGTGTGACAGCTATAAAAAAAATGGATGGCCGATAACTTTTTGCAGCTTAACTCTGACAAAACAGAAATCCTAATTTCTGCCCCTTCAAGTCTTGTCCCTAAGATCAAGGATGGTCTAGGTTTTCATCCCTCATTGATTAAATCATCTGTAAAAATTCTTGGTGTCACTGTAGATCAGGCTCTGACTCTGGATCAAGATGTGAAATTATTGATTCGCTCTTGCTTTTTCCAGCTGAGGAACATAGCTAAACTCAGGCCCATTGTGTCTCAAGCAGAGATGGAAATGTTAATCCATGCATTTGTTTCATCACGTCTGGATTATTGCAACTCTCTTTTTACCTGCCTCAGCAAATCGTCTCTGTATCACCTACAAGTGGTCCAAAACGCTGCTGCCAGACTGTTGACCAGGTCCCCCAAAAGGTCTCATGTGACTCCAATTTTGATTGCTCTCCACTGGCTTCCCCATCAAATTTAGGATCCAATTTAAAGTTCTTTTGGTCACATATAGAGCTCTGCACGGTCAGGCACCGACCTACATCAGAGAGCTACTGCAGCCCTATGTCACCAGCAGGTCTTTGAGATCCTCAGATCAGGGCCTGCTGGTAGTCCCTTGTTCTAGGCTAAAAACCAAAGGAGACTGCGCTTTTGAGGTTGTGGCACCTAAGCTTTGGAACTCTCTCCCACTGAATTTAAGATCTGTGGACTCTGTGGACACCTTCAAAAAGCAGCTTAAGACCCATTTGTTTAGACTTGCCTTTGTTTGATTTTCTTCTTTTATATGTCCTGTCTATTTTGCCTTTACTGTGTTTTATGCCTATATGTTTATTTTATTTTATTCCTATCTTTTGCTTTAATGAAATTTAATGAAAATACATCTGATACAGGATATAAATCCTCTACATCAGACTCAAAATAATAACAACCATACAAAAAGCAAAAAGAAAACCAAAGTACAATGTAGAGTTAAAAAAACCTCAATAATACACATATCACTTAAATACACATATCCAAGATAATCTCCCACATTATCTCAAAAATAATCCAAATGCAAAAAAATCATATACTTGCTTTGTAATTATATAAAAAATCCTTATTTGACCAGAATTTATCTAGTCTAATTTTAAAAGACTTCACTGACGGAGCCTGCACTACATCCTCTGGAAGCTCATTCCATACTCTTACAGCCCTAAGTGTAAAAAAGTTTTTTCTTTTGTCAGAATGACACATTTTTGGGAGGAGTTTTAAGGAATTTCCTCTTAATTCATACCCACTGTTCCAAAAACTAACAACAGGCTCCACTGTGGAATCATATACTTTGTGGACAAATTTGTCCACCTCTATCATGTCACCTCTATACTTCCTATAGACAAGAGTTGGTAATTCTAAGTGCCTTAATCTCTCTTCATATGACATCTCTTTCAGACCTGGGATTAATTTGGTTGCTCTTCTCTGAACTGCTTCAATTTTTTCTATATATTTTACTTTATAAGGACACCAGACAGAGCTAGCAAATTCAAGATGAGATCTCACCAAAGCTTTGTATAATGGTAAAACAATTTCCTTACTTAAATTTGTAAAAGTTTGTTTTATTATCGCCACCCTAGAATTTGCTACTTTAATTTTTTCGAAAATGTGTTTCTGAAATTCTAATGAACTATCCACCACCACACCAATATCCTTTTCCTCTTCTACATGTTGGACAAGCAGGTCTCCAACCACATACTCAACGCAGTTGTCACCCCTTCCTCCAACATGCAGATGCTTAAATTTTTCTGGATTTAATTTCAATAACCAGGTATCACACCAATTACTCATGCTATGAAGATCTGCTTGAAGATGAACTGTGTCCGTTTCCTTCGTAATTGTTCTAAATATTTTAGTGTCATCCGCAAAAAGGTATAAATCAGAATGTATCACACTTGGTAAATCATTTATATATAGAACAAAAAGAACAGGCCCCAATACTGAGCCTTGTGGAACTCCTGATGTCACAAGTTTCCAACCTGACATAACTCCATTCACCCCTACATGCTGTTTCCTATTGTGCAAAAAGTCCTTTATCCAACTTATAACCCTGTCATCTAAGCCATAAGATTTTATTTTTTAGAGTAATCTTTTATGGGGAACTTTATCAAAAGCTTTTTGGAAATCCATATATATACAGTCAACTGCCTGCCCTTTATCCAAAGCTGCTGTCCACTTATCCAGAACTGTAAGAAGCTGAAGTGATGTTGATCTCCCAGATATAAATCCATACTGCTTATCACTGAAAAGCCTGTTGGTCTTCATATGTTCTACTATATAATTCCTAATTATTTTTTTCCATTGTCTTACAAATTACCGATGTCAGACTAACTGGTCTGTAATTTTCTGCCAATGACTTATTTCCTTTCTTGAAAATAGCACTAATTTGTGCATCTTTCCATTCACATGGTAGAGTTGCCTCTTCTAATGATTTATTAAATAACACTGTTAGGGGTTCAACAATTACACCTGCCAACTCTTTTAAAATCCTAGGATGAATCCCATCTGGCCCTGGTGACTTATTAACATCAATATCCTGTAAAAGCTTAATTGTATCTTCAGGAATTATTTTTAGATGTTTCATTTGGACGTCCACTTTTGGCAATTCAGGTATGTGCCCTTCAGGTTCAGTCACAAAAACACTACTAAAATAATCAGACAAAATTTCTGCTTTTTGTTTATCATCATTTGTTTTCGGAGAATCAGCATCATCCTGATTGGTATATAGATCACCTATTTTCGTTTTAATTTTTGTCCTCTTATTTATATAGTTCCAAATAACCTTTGGTTTACGTTTAGATTGCTTTGCCAGATCTTCTTCATAAATCTTCCTTAAGTGCCTCTGTAAAGCACTTTGTGACTTTTATGCTCTTGAAAGATGCTATATAAATAAAGTTTATTATATTGTGTGAAAGCTCCACATCAGCAGTTTCAGTTGTTCTTTGAGTTTGACTCTACATTGCATGCTGGTCATTTGAGGAGTTGATGTTTGTATGGATGTGCTGTGCAGTTATCACACCCTGTGTACATGATGATGCCTCTGCACAGTTTCACTCTTTTGCCCCATGATACCTCAGAGGTCTACAGGAGCCTGCCAGTGTGAGAATATGGTGACAACACTGGCAGCTGTTGTCACAGTGCTCAGGTCCCCCTGAAACTCTTCCCACACTGAAGCAAAACATGCACAGACATGCCAGTGTTGTGTTTCACTGTCTCATAACTACCATTACCACTGCCCGCAGCAGCCTTTATGTTACAAATTTGCACTGAAGCTGTATAGACCTGAATTTCACTCTTTTCATAGGTGGTGCCTCACACTGACCCAGCACAGACTCTTTGAAGGGCCAGCATCTTATCTATTACAGTCCAAGATGTTGCTCTGGAATCCATCGAGGAAATGCTCATGTATTCAGGAAACAAAGAACAAAAGATATTGAAAATCAATTTAATAAATCAATTGAAATCAGTGCTAAGTGATATTGTATTCTGTTTGTCTAAGTCAGGATGTTTGTGTTGCCCCAGCCAATCAGAAGAAAGTGATCTATACATCCCACCAGTCATTTACAGTCTACATAGAAGCTGTAGTGGTGTCAGACTTGTATTGGATCATACTGCATGACTTTTCTGTGTACAACCCCATTTCTAAGAAAGCTGGGACATTGTTTAAAATGTAAATAAAAACAGAATGGAGTGGTTAAAAAAAACAACAACTTTTTTTTGGGTGTATATAAGCTTGTTATGAATTTGATGTCTGTAACATGTTTAAAAAAGGTTGGGACAGAAACATGTTTAGCACTGTGATACATCACTGTTTCTAATAACTTCACTCAGCAAGTGTTTGGGAACTGAGGACGCAAAACACAGTAACACACAGTCAACAACAGACAGACAACTAGGACTAGGACTACCGCATCTGTCCCAGGATCCCTCTACAAGGAGCTGACTCATCCTCCCCACATCCTCTTGGTCTCCACTGCATGCTCTGGTTCCACCTCAAGACATATATTCAAGACAGTATATTCAGCTAATACATCCATTATTAATCATTAACTCTTCTTTCTTTCTCTTGTTCTTTCATAGGAACCACGGAGGATGATGCGCTGAAGCTTGCTGAGACATTTTCCCCACCCTGAGTCACGACCCCCCAGGTACCTAGCCGCTCAGCTCAACAACTGCTCTCCCTTCCCCTCAACCCTTACCATCCCCCTCCCCAAGACCCCTATCATCCATCCTTCCTGATTCCCATTGCCGTTCCAAATAAATTACTTTCATGTGCCAAACTTATGGTGTGGTCTTGTTACTGAAATATGACTTCAGGTGCTCAACAGTCTGGGGTCTGTGTTGTCGTATTTTGTGCTTCATAATGCACCACACATTTCAATGGGAGACAGGTCTGGACTGCAGGCAGGTGAGTCTAGTACCTGAAGTCTTTTACTACGCAGCCACGCTGTTGGAGCATGCCTTGGCATCGTCTTGCTGAGATAAGCAGAGACGTCTCTGAAGAAGTCGTCTGGATGGCAGCACAACTTGTATGTGCCTGTTTGTAGTGGCTGCTGGAAGGATACATGCCATGTTAGCAGTTGTCTTTATTCTTTTAATGTTGACTTTTTTCAAGTCAACTTACAACAGCTGTTTGTCCAAACTGAATGCATCTCTTTTGGTCAACATTAACTGAAGAATGGCAGAGAAAAATAATTACTTCAAATCAATAATGATGGCATACTAGAAACTCCTAACAAAAGACATTTGTTCCCTTCAAAATGTGTATCCTTATTATAGTAATGTGCTTTCACTTCTTCCCACATGCATGGATGGTCTGACAGTGCAGCAGCAGCTGAGGTCAGGGCTGCCTGCTCACAGTAGGACCATCTGGTGTTCACTGTTTCAGTCACCTTCAGCCTCACTCAGCCCCGCCCACACTCAGTCAGCATCATTTTGACTCACCTACACATCACACAGACTTCACCTACACCATGTTAGAGGAGGAACAGGGATCCCCTTCTCAATTGTCAAATCTTTGCATAAGTGAAGTGAGCAAACATGTTCCTAAAATATCTATAAAACAATCTGCCATATGAAACGACAGTTCTTACATGCATGGTCATCTTTACCTAATTGGATCATTCAGTGTCCAGTTCATGTGACTAGTTCATGCTAATTACCAGAGTTTTGGAGATAGGCTTTAAACGCATCCCAGTTCCATAATATATACTACATCTGTGTCTCCATGTTCATTTACAACTCATTTGCGTCCACTAGTATGTTTAGTAGGAAATATGATGATATGACTTGATTACATTGTAAATATACCAAGGAAATGTTTATATTAAGCATTTCTGCAAACTGTTAACTGCCAAAGAAAAATGTTAACACAACATATTTACAAATCATCCTATACCATTTCTTTTCTCCACAATATCTGTTCCTGGCAATAGTCTGTCTGTACTACCTTACTTAGCCCACCTCTGGATGGATGGACAGTCCAGTCTGATTCCCAAAAGTACATTTCAGCCATCTATACGTATATAAGTTAATGTATTCAGAAAGAAAATCAAAACATGTTTTACTGAAATGAAAAATCCTGTTTTAGCCAGTGTCTGTGTTTAACCTGTCAAAACAAACATTTTCACTGCAGTCAGAAAAGAGTTTGTTCTCCCACTTCCACACACAATTAGAGACACCCACCTGTACATTAAAAAAATCTACTTTGGCTCTAAGAATGTATGACAATTAAATACATAAATGCATACATTCTCTATGTTGATTTTGCAACCAAATGTATTTGGCTTTATGTCAAGACGTGGGCAGGGCATACACTGGAAGTGATTCAGTTGTGCATA
This sequence comes from Lutjanus campechanus, assembly GCA_027495735.1. Taxonomy (NCBI): domain Eukaryota; kingdom Metazoa; phylum Chordata; class Actinopteri; order Lutjaniformes; family Lutjanidae; genus Lutjanus; species Lutjanus campechanus. The sequence continues at coordinate 7,149 of JAJHUR010097276.1, forward strand.
AATTGTTAGACATGGAATTTTCTGTGCAAAATATTTTCTACTGTCATATATATTCATAAATCATATGTAATATTGCTGGGTTTTTTGTTTTTTTTTTGCTGTTTCACTCACAATATTATGACTAATAGTTTTATCATGTATGGAAATGACTCAGGTGATAAAGGAAAAACTGAATTTGAACCCCACTTCCAAAAAAAAAAGTTGTGTGGCTGTTCATGGTTTGGATGGAAATGAAAAATAGGTTTTAACGTTTGGGACAAATCAGACTTCACTGAGTAACACTGCTTTTATATGTACGACCTAACAATAAAAAAGTTGGGGTGTTGTGTAAAATGTGAACAGAATGCAATGATTTGATGATGTTCAGACTGATTAACTTTCTTGTTTTCTTTTGTTTTGTTTTGTATATACACTCATTAACAACACTCAGTAAATGTTTGGGTACTGAGGACACAAATTGTTGAAGTTTTGAAATCAAAAGTCTTTTCCATTCTCTCTTCATATGAGGCTTCAGTGTCTCCTCTGTGGTTGTATTTTGTGCACACATTTTCAATGGGAGACAGGTCTGGACTGCAGGCAGGTCAGTCTAGTACCTAAACTTGTTTACTATGAAGCCACGCTGTTGGAACACTGCACAATGTGTCTTGGCATTGTCTCGCTGAAATAAGCAGGGACGTCTCTGAAAAAGTCGTCTGGATGGCAGCATATGTTGCTCCAAAACCTGTATTAACCTTTCAGCATTAATGGGGCCTTCAACAGATATGACAGTTACCCATGATGCCGTGGGCATTAACACACCCCATACCATCACAGCTGCTGTCTTTTTGAAGTTCTGTCTGTCTTTTGAATCTGAAATATGGACTCATCAGACCACAGGACACTTTTTCACTTTGCGTCAGTCCATCTCAGATGAGCTCGGGTCCAGAGAAGTTTGCAGTGTTTCTGGATGTTGTTGATATATGTCTTTCTCTTTGCATGGTAGAGTCTTAACTTGTAGCTGCAGCCACAAACTGTGTTTACTGACAACAGTTTTCCAGTGTTCCTGAGCTCATGTCATACCTTTTATACAATGATGTGGGGTTTTAATGCAGTTTTTTTAACGTAGTGCTGTCTGAGGGGTCAAAGGTCACAGACATTCAGTGTTGTTTTCAGCTTTGCCTTGTACATGCAGAGATTTCTCTGGATTCTCTGGATCTTTGTGAATATTATGGATTGTAGAAGGATGAAAATCTCTAAATTCCTGCAGTTTTGTGTTGACAAACGTTCTTAAACTGTTGGACTATTTGTCCACATAGTTTTTCACAGTGTGATGAATCTAAGCTCATCCACGCTTGTGAGTGATTGAGCCTTTTGAAGAAACCCCTTTAATACCCAGTCATGATACTGTCACATGTTACTAGTTAACCTATGTACCTGTGGAATGTTCCAAACAGGTGTTTTTGAGCATTTCACAACTTTCACAGTCTTCTGTTGTCCCTGAATCATGCAGGCATCAAATTCAGAATAAGTACATGTTTACAAAAAAAGAAGTTTATCAGTTTGAACATTAAATATCTTGTATTAATGCAAGTTGAAAAGTATTTGCAAATGATTGCACTTTTTTTTTCTTTTGTTGTTGTTGTTCATGGGTGTGGACTGGGTGTCATCACTGAGAAGAATCTGTGCAATGTTTGTGGCAAATTGTGCCCCAAGTATCTTGTTCCCATATAGTGAATGCAGTGAATGAAGTGAATGCACAGGTCACATGCAAAGGAATCAGAAAGATGCTGTGATTCAGCAGTGTTGTGCCTACGACAGTTGAGGCCTACATAGGGTTACAAGCCTAACCCCACAGAGCTCAAAACAAAGGGAGTCCTAAGTAAACTCCATTTCTCAATGGTCATTGCGGTTTTGCATCTAGGTGCGAGATCCTGGTGAGGGTCAATCCTGCACTCTCATTGGATGAGAGCCTCCCGGATCCCACGTGATGCCCCGCTGTCCGGCCGTGAGGTCACCATTACTATATCAACCAGAGACGCCTGAAGTTCAGTCTTTTCCGTGCGACGCAAGTTGCTGTAAGGAACGACCCTTTAACTCTTTTGTCGCCAAGGCCACGTGTTCTCTACCTCGCTGGACGATCTCAGAGACTTGGACTCTCTTTTATTTTTCACATTTTTCTTATGAACGGACGTCTTCTTTTTATTTTTCTTTCCTGGATCCACATTGAGGACACTGTGCAATACAGCCTCATTTTACCTGCAGACGTGAAGTTGCAACTCGCCTTCAGGATATCCGCTGTCTCCCCCCGCATCCCACCCGCGACCTGGTACGGACCTCGTCGTGTTCAAGCCGCAAAAAAAGCCGAGCTGAACTCAGGACGACGAGAAGCGCCCGACCGCCACAGTAAGAGGCTATTTAGTTGTCTGGGCAGGGTTAGGTTTTAGTTGTCTGTGTTATTTAAAGTGCTTGAACACTGTGTGCTGCTGAAAGTGTCTTTTAGTGTTATTGTTTTCTGTTTTCCTCTGTGTCACGTTTGTTTTCTCTCTCTCTAGCCGCCGCGCTAGTGTGAAAACTTGTTGAACTGACATCACGGGACCGCTCCCGTGATCGTTGGCCGGTGTGTGTGAAACGCAGATCACCTTTATCTGTTAAAACCAGTGACCGCGGTAGATGGACCTTAAAGGCCATTACTCGCATCTCTGTGATTAAAGGCGACCCTCGTTTCTGTTATTTCTGTTCATGCCTTCACAAATCTCTCTCTCTTCCTCTCTCTCTGTTCCCTTTTCACCTACTGAACAACACACGCTTACACATTCATACACGCTTAACACACATTCGCTCCCATAAGTGGTGAGCCAACACCCCCCCCCCCAGCGTAGTGCTGCTATTTTATCTCTCTCCCCTTTTTGTACGAGCATGTGAGCTTAGGCCATCAGCCACATATCTTCAAATCACGCGGTCACTCCTCGCGGCCGGAACCAGAACATACCACTTCCCTCACGTGGTACATCCAACTTCCTGCCCCTCCTCCTTCCTTCCCTCTCTCTCCCCTTCACACACACACACACACACACACACACTCCTCTTTCACATCGTATATTAATATTTGTTCATTAAGTGTGGTATCAATTGTAAATTGAGATTATTCTTGTTGAATAAATATTGTTATATTTTCTTAAAAAGCTACGTCTGTGACTGTTGTGTACATGTGTATTGTGACAAAAGCTGATTGACAGGGTCTGTGCTCGGATCTCATGATCCTTTGCTGATTAAGTTAAATGATTAATGCCTTTCAGGTCTTAATTATTTAATTAATCCAATTTTGAGACTGATATTTATATTAAGGTTATTGGTCCCTGTTTACAGGGTGGTGCCCCGATTTATTAATTTTAACTTTTAATAATTTTAATATTTTTATTATTTAATAATTAATAATTATTTTAAATAATTATCAATTATTTGCTAATAACCTTGTATGCTCCTCTGGTCACAACAGCAGTTTTCTGCTTTGATGCTGCTGTCTCACTTCTTCAGTGGATGTTGGACTTGTTTGGCACTCTGTCTCTGGGTCCAGGTGCTGCAGATCCAGGTGTTTGGCACTGGGATGGTTGAGGTGAATAACAATGTGTTAAGCAGCTTTACAGAGAACATCCCCAATCTGACAGGAGCTGATTTGTCAAACTGGTGAAAATAAGTATCAGAGTGTGTGTGTGTGTGTGTGTGTGTGTGAGGGGGGGGGTTATTTGAGGAGCGGTGGTTCATGGACAGGACAGGCTGTTGAGAAATGGACAGTTGAGACAGGCCATATGGGCTGGAGGTCAGGCTCTCTGCTTCATTACCTAGAAAACAACACACCCTATCCTCAACAAATGACCTGCGGGCTATTTGGCAGGTAATTTGCCCTAGTTCATTGGGCATTTACTCGGTGAACTAGGACACGGCTGTTTGGTCTAAAGTTCTTTTGAAAAAGAACGCGCTGGTTTAAGAGTGATGACATTGGACTGGATGTACAAAATATTTATTTTCCTTTCCTTTCACTTTCTCCACTGATGAGGTGAATCCAGATAAAATTCATTTTATCTGGATTCAAAAGTGGGACAAAAAGCAGGATCAGGCAGATATTGTAATATTAAATACTGTGTTCAGAACGCTGCTCACTGTTTGACTTCTTGGGCCTTGAAAGTGCTGCTCGCAGCGTTCTAAAGAAACGCTCATTATGATGTGCCAACACAGACACAGACAGACAGACAGACAGATGCCCAGTTGAGGTCACATATCAGATAAATACAGCGAATCATTTTAAATCTCTTGCACGCTTCATTTCTAAAATATAACATGTATGATTCACTTTGTTGGGCCTGATTGTGGATTTGGAAACCTGTACTGCCACTCTGGAAATGTTAGTTCCCACTCTTCATTTACTCTTGAGTCTAAGGTCCTCATTTATAAAAGCTGCTGTGCACAAAAAGATTCCAGAAATGGGGTTGCAATGTGTGTACGCATTTTTCACCGCCAATGTTGGGATTTATAAAAAAAATACTATGCGGAAAAGGATGCACATTCCTTTGCATACTTTCTACCGTCCATAGACCTCCCGCAAAGTTTTTCAGGCATGGGAAATCAGCGACATCCAATGATTCATTTTGTACTGATGCCGTTTTCAGCGATCCAGTTGAGCAGATATACAGTGTTTTGTTTTCCAATTATTTTTAATGGCTTTCAGTTGGTTTTATCTCTGTCTTTAAATGTGTGGAGTCGATTGGTGCAGTGGAGGTGAAGGGCGCACAGCTGCAGCACCTCTGACCTGCTGGAACACAGCGAGTAAAAGAAACAGAAACTGTTCATGTGAAAAAAAGCCCTGATTATTTTGTACATAAACATGTTTGTGCATTTGGTTTACTCTCAACTCAAACAAGGGGATACATGTTACCAGTGGCGTCGCCTGGCCTGGGCATCCGGGGCTTTAGCCCCGAACGTTTTTTCTTTAGCCCCGGATAATTCAACTTCAGAAGAAATAATAACTGTACATTAGCGAGCCACGAAAGAAGTTGTAGTTTTCCATTTTCAGTGAATGCAACACAGGATGACGTCTCGACGTCAAGACCAATCAGAGAGGGGTTGCGTGCTGATCTAAACCGTTGGCGCGCAGGGAGATGTTTAAGAAAGACAATAGATATTGATATACCGTCACAAAAGCATGGATATAAGGCGGTTTTTCAGGAAGATGTGTGACAGAGAGCAAGTCCTGTAGAGAAACAGCAGCAGTCTGGAAAAGTGAAAGGTACAGTAACACTGAATGACATTTATCTGAAAATTGTCTAAGTGAAAAAAGAAATGTTTTTAAAATATTTCATTTAATATGTTCTGTTGTCATTCAGTATACATTTCTTTGTTTTTCTGGCAGCAGATTCAAAGGATGGAAGGGGTGAGCAGATGGAGAGAAAAGAGCTGCAGAGACAGAGGTGCAACACAACACAGTGGGGGGTGGGGTAAAGTAAAACTTAAAATGGCTCAAAATTAAATATATTTAATCTTAAACTGACTCATGTGATGTGCATTTTTGGGGGGAAATATGGCTCCTGATATAGTCTGTAGGCATCATCACTCATATATATATATATATATGTATATATGTATATATATATATATATATATATATATATATA
>JAJHUR010097278.1:4578-16209 GCA_027495735.1 Lutjanus campechanus
ACACATTTTGTACAAGAGCATTAAATATTCAACAAGTTATTTGTTTTGTATCAGACTGATCTGTCAGCAGGATGAGGAGATGACAGAGAATAACATCCGGCGATGTGAATTTGGCAGAGCATAAAAAGCAAAATTGACACCATAATTACATGTTAAATTAAATGGCAGCCAGCGTACAGTAAAATAACTGTCAGCTGCACTGATTGTGCTCCAGTCAATGCAGCTTTCTGATGTTCAATAGAGGGTGGAGGTGGAGTAAAAAAAACCAGCAAAGCTAAGCGAATAAAAGGCAAAAGCCTCGAGGCACATCCGATGGACTTCCTTTCCCATACAGTGAGAAGCTCAGAGAAAGTGCTCACCTCCACTCAACAGATGTCCCTCCTGCAATCTAATCTAGTTGACTCAGAGAAGGGGGAAGCTTATTTATTGCCGACTCCTCACCGGTATTATTGCGACCCGTTTTAAAAGAATACATGTGAGAAAAGGTCCTTTGACGTCCGTTAGCTATGGTTGCAGGGGACAACAATGGTCGAGGCTATCCCTTTGAAAGAGTCACTATTCTCTGGGCCCGGCCCTAAATAATGCTGCTCTCACTACAAAAGCACTGAAAATGTAACATAATCAGCCTCTAAGCACATTGTCCATCAAACTCAACAATGATTTAGACTCCAGTATCCAAACACTTTTTTTTCTCCACACTTTAATTCACCCCCTTCACTGATGTGGTGGAATGTAACTAAGTACTGAGGAACTTTACTTGAGAACAGAACACATTTATGCATCAGTCACATTTTACTGCAGATGCAATAGTGGTACATTTTGCGAATAATGCTCCTGGAGTTTTACTAAAAGGCATAATATGCAACATATTCCTCAAAAAAACCAATGTATAGCCTTACATAATCCCTTTCAATCATGACTTATGACCCACTAGAAGTGTGTGGTGGTGTCTGTGTCTGCAGAGATCCTGCCCCCTGCCTGTATTTTCCTTATGTTCTCATTATTTTGCTGTTCTCTGAACCCTTTACTGACCCCAAACGTTGGCATTTGATGACCTGTGAAAGAGACTCAGCAAACTACTATCTTTCTGGTGCATTTACGAACAGCTCAGACAAATCCTACTGAATAGATCTTTTAAGGATGATCTTGAATGCAGGAATTTAACTCACAGAAACAAGCAGTTATTCATATCAGATTCATGGTTAGGTCATTCCCATTAAACATATAGCCACTAAAGCTGTCCCACTGTTATTTAACAATATCATTTTTACAATTCAGTCTGTCTACCATCTTTTTACATGCAGCTATTTCCATCACTTGCTCCTTCCACATTTTCAGTGTCTGCAGTTTGACAAATTTGTTTATTTCGGTCATCACTTTGGGCTGTAACTGTAATGTTTAAAGATATAAACATGGTGGTTGGACCTATCTCAAGTTTCTGTTGTGCTTACTAGCATCTTAATAAGCCAAATCTACTCAACAGCAACATCTCACCACCTGTGGGACTAATTACAAGTTTTGGGTAAACTCAAGCTGATATTTAAAAGAAAAACCAGATGTATACACTTGAAGAAATGAAATAACATCATGAAACATTATAAAAAATAATGTTGCTGCCATTAAATTGTATCTGTGTGATGGACGTTTTCTACCTGGAACTTACTGTAAACTTATTGTGATTGGCTCCATTTGTCCTTTTAAAAGTTCAGAGGTTTAAAGGCTGTTTCTTTACCTGGTGCACATGCACAAGGACGCACTAAGATGCACATGAACGCAACTGATACAAGACACGATTCGCAGTCCTGTCAATGGTTCTAGACTATTCCACTGGTCTACCTGTGGCAGGACCACAGTGAGATGTGCAGCAATGTGCCAAAAAAGACAGTGAAGAAAACAATGTTGGATTTAAAAACAGTTTAAAAATTGCAAATGTTTTATGATGCAGGAAATGCAGTCACTTGCAATATCTTAAAGCTACTGTGAGAAGTATTTAACTGGTTATGAAACAGTCTCAGTTTCATCCCGAGGTCCCTGTATGATCCACATAAGTTAACCAGCCCATCTGTGAAAAGATCCACTATTTCTATATAATCAGATTCTTCTTGAAATCAGATTAAATGAACCTGTGTTTACATTTTTCGTACATTAGCCAGTTAAAAAAGAAAGAGGACAAGATTTTAATTAAGGTAATTTTATTTTTGATATTATATTTTGTGCTTATTACGGTGGAAATGCCACTGCTTTTGTCCACAGGCTCCTTGTAGTAGCTTTAAGGATTTACACAATGTGTTCCTTTATTGTGTCTATATGTTTAATGTGTCAATATCTTCTTTGCTGTACCACAAATTGCTCCTCAGGGGACATTTAAGTTTTCTAAGTTCTAAATCAAAGTCTAAGTGACAGTGAATGTAAACATAATCTGTTTTGTTTACAAGAAAACTCCACAGGGCCCCTTTGAGTAAAAGATCTGAGTACTTCTTTAACCGCTGCTCAATTGTTTCCACCAGTGTTCCTTGCAGGTTTGGGAATAACCGCTTAATAATCCTACAAAGGCATATGAATTCTGTCTGCACCGGTGGGACTTCACAATGGTCATTGTTGCACGAGACCGCGAGTATATAATTTCCACCCACTTACCATGATGAAACCGTCAGCCTACGCACTGTCAGAGCTTCACTGGTGGTCAAGAGACCTGAAACCTCCACGCTGGAATTCTACCTTAATTCACTAATGAACTGCTTCAACCGTTTTTCTGTGTAAACATAACTCAGCACGTTAAAGCTTTCTCAGCAGCTAACGTCGCCGCATGAGAAGCCATTAATTTAAAAAATGTATCATAAATAAAAGCATTCATAGTGGCAGACATCTTTCACAGAGATGATGGATAGCGGCGAGGTGTATGGATTATGGTATGAAATGAGTGAAAGGGCCATATTTCATTGAGCGAGGGGCGTGATTGACCAAGTCTAATGGGCATTATTTCTGCACACTGACTCTGTTGAGCTGAGACACTGGGCGATCCCCGCCGGCCCATTGCTCCTTCAGACTCACACTGAGATAGGACCGGCGCCCTCCCTGCTCTTTGTCACGACACCAATAGAATAACAATATTTCAATGGCAACTGCATATTTCAATGGCAACTTTTAACAGAACAAAGTTCACGCTGCGGTCTAGACCGAGCCCTCCTAACTAGAGCTGCACGCTGTCTGCATGTGTGTGTGTGTGTGTGTGTGTGTGTGTGTGTGTGTGTGTGTATTTGTGTGTGTGCATTTGTCAATCAGTGGGTGTTCGTGGCGAGGGCTTCTTTTTGAGATTCCTATTCAGAAATGTGAATGGGAGTGAAATATGATTGGCTCAGGGAGAGAATGAGGGGCTGGGTTCACAAGGCTATCGAAGCAGGGTGTGTGTGAGTGAGGGGGGGGGACACTTGTGGAAAACTTCAGTGCTGTCAGAGCAAGAAAGAAAAGACAAATACAGATGATTTAGTCTTAAATTTGTCCCTACTCTTTCCTACAAGTAATTCTCAACACTTGTACTTGTTGTACAGTATGTTGCTTACTTTATGTTTGGTCTTTGATCCTATGGCTGCTTGTTTGCTTATTTTTATGGATTACATGCCTTTTGTACTTGCTTATAATGATCACAGAGGTGAGATTTCTTCTGTAAGCCTGCATGATTTGCTTCTCTTCTTTCTTTTGTTGGTGTTTCTGCTGCTCTGTTTTATTGTGCAGAAAAACTACATTTCAAAAAGTACTCCAAAGTATATTAGTAGCATGTTTTCATTAGTGTATGATCACCTGAAAATAAGAATCGCTGTGTTTTCGTTATGACATGACACACTCATTACATCCATGATCCATACATCCATAATGAGCTTCTGAACAGAAAAATGAAGTTTAAATAAATAAAGACATGTTAGACAGGTGGTGCACCTGAGAGGAGTAAGTTGGTTTGTGAGCCTGCATCAATGGGACATCTGTTGACTCACATTTTTACCCCCTGAAATTTGTAGTATACAAGGTTTTGAATTTTGCAGTAAGCTGGAAGGCTTTATAATCCACTCACCCTTCAGGTTGACTGGTTTGGGTCAACACTCAACGTGGCGGACCCTCCACGTGAACGCATAAACAGAGTAAGAGTGAGTAGGGGAAGTGTGCAGGGGCCAGTTTGGGATTGAGCCTCTGGCTTCAACATTCACAGACTGTCCAGCTACAACAAACTAAAAGGGTCAAACTCAAAGTCAAAATTCCCACTGAGTTTAAAAATACAGCTGGGCTCTATTAATTTTGGCCTAACATTTTATTTTGCTTATGATTTTCTTATGGTTTGCTGAACAAGAACAACTAAATGGTGCAGTTTACTTCAAAAAATGTTTCATTTACTACATTTATATGCAACATAGCAATGATGCTGCTGAAATAAAACTTGTTTAAAAAACTTGTAGAAATATCAACCTCTAGAAGTGTATGATAGAAATTTTGTTAAAAAAGCAAATGTATTATCAAATATGAATTGCAATACATATCAAATTGGCACCCAAGTATTGTGATAGCATCGAATCTATCAACCAAGCTGCTGTGTCAACAGTAGCCCAGAACGGACAAACCAAAGTTTAACAACCACTGTAGTTTCCTCACCCTCTCCTCTGGAAGGAGAGGGTGAGGCAATCTGCAAGATCATCGTCTGGATGCCAATAAATCCTACACACTGGTCTTTTAATGTGGCTTTCTAACAGGTAATAAACCATTTCAATAACCCTGATTAGACAGAACAACGCTGTCCTCTGGCAATCACTTCGGCTTGTCCTCGTCCATGTCTGTATCAATTCAAACCTTGTTAACTCTGGCTGAACTCATTACTGCACAATAACAGTCTGGTGTCGGAGGTATCACATAGCAGGACTCTCATGATAACTTGAGGTATCAGGTGTTGTATCAAGGGAGCTTGATGAAGGAATTTCACATTTAAGAGGACAAAAAAAAAACATTTGCATCAAGCTGCAGTGATGATACTGAGGCATCTGACTCAGCTCAGGGGACAGCGAGGAAAACAAAGCGGCCGGGGTCTTAAGGGAATTTACATGAATTACAGCAAGAGGCCCACGGGGGACGGCCGCGACCTCTCCTCAGCTTTTTGAAACCAAACAAGACCCCGATCCCCGCCCATCAACACACAAACACACACTCGCACTCACTCACACACACATGCACAAAGACACAGTGGTGAAGAATGGTGTGACTGGTTTCCATGGAGCCATGAGGCTCAGTGACAGGGCTGGAGTGTTAACATGCTCACAGACAACAGAGAGGATGATGGAGAGAAAAAGAAAAGGACAGAGGGAGAGAAACAGAGGCAGAGAGAGCGCAGTAAAAAAAACAAAGAAAGTGTAGAATAGGAGAGATTTACCACACACACACAGGCAGCAGACCATCCCCGAGGTTAAGGACCCGTAGTGTCGCGTATCGTATTTCTTTTTAACTGAAAGACCCTCTCTGACACAACTCCGAACACACAATAGTCCAACTTAACGGAAGCCAGAGCAGCACTGGTCTCTTTTTTCTTTCCTCTAAATGTTTACAGCACTGATTCTGTTTCTGTGGCGTACATCATTCTGTTTTATTTCAATTCGGGCCTTATTTTTGTAGCAACCGTTCCTATCATTCACAATAACCCTGTACTCAGCATGTAAATCACTGAGATTTGGGAACTCAGCAACATCTGAAAGAAGTCCAACGGAGCACAAAACGAGAACAGCCCAGACAAGCACGCAGGTTTTTTACCAAACCCTGAGGTTAGACATGCTTCTTTGCAAGAGATAACAAAACGGAAATGTAAAGTTATAACCCAATCTTTGTGCTGCTGAGAAAACAGTCTTAAAATCCTGGATTACTCTCGACTGTTATGCAACGCTTTGGATTAATAATCTGCTGAATATAGCAAATCTAGCATGCAGGACTGAGTAACACTGAGCACTCAGTTACAACCAGGGGTGAAAGAAGGCTTGTGCGATCCAGAGCCACTGAAATATTCAGATTCAGAAGAGGGGACAGCAGCTGCATGTCAAAACCCACATGCAATAACCTGTCATGACCACATTTCCAACAATATAACACGTCTGATAACGGTAACTGTTGGCTAACATCAGCTTCAGCTACAGCTGATATTGAGGCTGCTGGGTTTTGGCAGCAGTTGTTTCTTGCAAAAATCTTTCAAGTAAAGTGACATTTTATGAAATTTGTTGCGACGTTTCATGATGTTCAATTTTATTCAAGCAGGTCAAACAAGCTGTGCGACCTCCCTGGTTTCCATAACTCTGGTATTACAGTGTGGATGCACATCTTTACTCCCTCGGGCACACAGTGCCTGCAAGGATGTGTTTGAATCAACAACAAAGTGTTTTGCTTTGATGGAAAAAATGTTGTAAGAGATATTTTGAGACATTTTACTCATCGTCGTCTCCTCTTTCATTTATGCGCCCAATATGAGAGTTGTAAACTGTTCGACTGTTGTCAATGAATGAAGTTGTAATTTTGTTCTAGTTTAAAACAAAACAGATCGTTATGACTTGAAACTTTTATCATTCACAAATTATTCTGTGGCACGTACACCGTTTAAATAAATCATTTGCCATGTTTGATTTTCTTGCTACACCACACAGGTGTTAAAAAATTGAATGCATGTGTTCAAGGATGTGTGAAATTGGGGGGCGTCAGGAGAACAATATGAAACGATGAAGGCTGAGGTAGTAATACTGGAGTTATAAAAATAAAACCCCAAGTTCTAAGAAACCATACTTTGCCTTTAAAGCTCGGCAATCCCACCTACTCGTTATCTGCATCGTTTCTGTTTAACTGCGCAGCTCCCAGAGGTCTCTTTAGGTTTGTTTGAATGTTGCTCTCTTGTTTGTTATGTTGCACAGCGTCCCTGGAGGATTATTCCTGATATTTCCACTGTACTCACTTTGAAGTTTAACCGTGAAGCGATTTAGATCATCTGGCTAAACTGCTGGCTTGTTTACAACCTGTCTGATTATCTGACCGTCAGACTTTGTTGTGCAAATGATCTGTCCAACAATTAACTTTAAGTACAATATTATCATAACTAAAATAATGGCAAAACCTGCATCAATAAGCCAGAATTTTGCCTTAAGGATATGCACCACCATGACTGCTCCTCCCTTGGCTATTGTTAGCTCACCATGTTCGAGCCAAAGACTTTGAGTGACTTGCCAACAATAGCCATACAGTACATGGCAATATGGCAACCATTCATGTGTTAATGAAGCAGGGAGGAAGCTCTACAGCCCGGCTTGATACAGTGTGTATAGGAGGCTTTCCTCCAACTGCAGAGAGCACCAGCTGAGGACGTGAGGGGAGGTGGAGGAGATCCAAGAGTTTTATGCAGCAAAAGAGAGAAAGGCCCACCGAGCGGGTCTCCTCCTCTATATGCTCCATACTGTCACCAATAAGAAGATCATCCTCGGTCCAGTGAGCACTGAGCATCCGCAGGAGTCAATAAACACACACTGCCACCTCCCTGACACACACACACACACACACACGGACACACACGAACACACACACCCTCTCACTCTCTCAGTATGTACATGTGGGCTGATCCCTGCATCCATATGTGTCCACAGAAGGTGCAGGCATGTGTGCACCTCCTTTGCTTCCCCACCAGGACCAATTTCCATCCGCCGTCTGTGTGAGAGAGTGCGATCGATGCTGCGCGGGGTGCGTCGTCCAGGCTGTTCATTACTGCTGGCAACACTGCAGCCATAAGCACAAACAACCTGCCCCACTGACGCATTACCCGCCAGCCACGTCCGGATGAATGGACGTCAGTTTCATTTAACACTCTGCTAAAGCATTAACCCATCGTTCGGTTTCCTGTTCCGACTGTCAGTGCCGATTCACATTAGTTTCAGTTTAGTTTAATTAGCGGACCACAACAGCTGAGGAAGCCAGGGGTCTCCAGGAGCCATCTTTGAAGTGCGTGTTTGTGGCAGCAGGAGGGGAATGAGTTTCCTTCTTCTTCCCTCCTTCTTATTCATCCTCACCCACGCTGAGTGTCCAGGTCTCACACCACCTGTCTCCTCAGCCTCCCAAGACCAAACAAACACGTACAGTATCCACTCTAACACAAACACTGTCTAACAGAAGTGACACTGCAGTGCTGTCAGGTATTCACAGCAAAACAGGAGTCAACAACCATACTAGCGGCTCTGTCGGCACTTAAACACAGCAATGTGTTGAACTAAATGCTGATGTCAGCATGCGAATATAACAAATAATATCTGCTCAGCCTGCATAACATGGGCTTATATGCATCGCCATGGGTCTTGCAGGTTAAGCAGATACTAGATGGCTGGTTTGTTTTATGTCTGGCTCACGCAGAAGTGTAATAACATCAGCTGGTTGAAAGTGAGTGTCGAACAGAGGCTGGAAGATCAGTTCATGCAAAAGTGGCAACTTGAGCTCAGAAGTAGGGGAGCATCGATCTTCATTATTCAACGATCCGATATGATTGATGCAAAGCGAAGATATCGATCTATGTTGTCATGTTTCAGATACGGTTTTATTTTGAAATTGCCATGATAAGTCCGTGTCACAGATATCTGGTACAGTTCATTCAAAAAAATGTCGAACCATAATTTCATTGCTTTTTGCGAGCTGATCTAACAGAATGCATTAAATGGACATATGATATCGTCTGATCAATCGCAGGCCTCTGAAATGATTTAAATCAAAACTGCATTGTGGAAGACTTTATGAAATCAGCAAATATTATAAAATTATCCAAAGGATCCTTACATATTGTATCATCATGGAACTTGCTAGACAAGCAGAAATTTAGACCTTGTGACAGCACTAGATAGATGAAAAGTATGACCAAAGCGATTACAGTTCATCCTGAGGGGAACACAAACGTTTGTCTCCAGTTTTATGGCAATGCAATCAATAGGTGTGAAGACATTTTATTTTGAACCACAAATGTCAACCTTATGTTGGTGCTACAGGACTAGTCTCTACAGGAAAAGAGAACCTGGCCAGAGTCACCAGGATTCATCCTCTGGGAATCATGAATGTCTGAAAAAATTCATAACAATCCATCTAATAGTTTGGGAAGTGATTCTTCATAATGTGGGAACATGGATACTACAAAGGGTAAAGTAGAGTTGTTGTACTTGTTGGAACAGAATTTGGAAGTGGTTTGGGGTGTTTCAGACAGAGGGTGAACAGAGATCCTGCAGTTATGGAGAGTATGAGACAAATAATGTTTTTTGAACATAAATGCGTGTAAACCTGTTCTAGTAGAAACCCAAAATAAAAGTATGAGCTTGAAAATGAACATGAACGGCCACTTTAATAAGAAGTTTCTTACCATCGACCAATAGGGTTGGACACAGAACATAGCACCGGTTCTTATATGTCCGGTACCTACCAGACGGAATCACAGCACAAATTTACCGTGCCTCTTTCTGCTAGGCAGTAGTCATGGTGAACATGGTTAAAATGCTGAACTAAACAGTCAAAAATATGGCTGTATTTCTCTCGGAATGATTCCAACAGCGGGTGAGGCGTGCAACAATTTGAAAACAACAGCGTGAAAAGGGCGGAAACATCTGGCGAAACACTTCTAAGCACAGGGATGAACCGTACTCCACTGCTCGCGCCGGCGGGTGGTTAATATATCATTCAAATTCAAGTTTCTCCTTTTTAAAACGTAGGTTCAGGCACAGTTTAGGCACCAGTACTGTTCTGAAAGTATCCTTTTAGCACCCGCATCGGACAAAACCTAAAAAATACCCATTTGTCACCACATGAATGCACAATGAGCATCTAAGTAGGACTTCCAGTCAGTTAAAAAGAAAACCAAAGAAAAAAAGGCAATCAATAGACCAATGTGTATGTAAGTGTATGTGTGTATCCTTCGGCCTTGGGCTTCCATCACCTTCCTGCAGTGCAGTGAATGAGCAGAAAAGAGTAATAAAGAATGAAGAAAGGTTTTCTACAAGCTGAATAAAAGCTTCACCTCACAACTACATACCTGCACTGAGATCAAAAAGATGGCAAAGCAAAAGCCGGGAGAAACACCCCGAATCACCTGCATCACAGCAAATGTTTCACGTTCAGCACTTCGCTTTGTTCATCAGCACAGAGACAAAATTGTGGGCTTTTTAGTGAGTCCAAAAACTGACAAATCTGATCCTTCACCTCCTACTCCGGCTGTGATGTGAAATCCATATTTCGCTCAATGAGTCAATAGCACGAAAACAAAGGCTGAGTACAGAGAGCGACTTCGACAGAAACACCGTTGACAGATACTCTTATAAAAATAAATAACTGTGATGGATGTGAAACGAGCCACAGACAGCTGGCGGGGTGGGAGTGCCGGTGACGTGAGGCTTTATGTTGAGGTGTTCTGAGCTGCTGGTGGAGGAGACAGCGCTGAAGGGTTTAATCAGCCTGTCTACAGCACAGTGATATGCACACACACACACACACACACACACACACACACATTATGTTGCTGCAGGTGCTGAGAAGAATGCAGAGGGAAGGAGAGATAGGGATGTGAAATACAGGAGGCACGCCAGAGGCAGGTGTAAACGAGAGGAGCAGAAGTGAAGGCCAGTGGAGGAGTTGGCTAGTTAGCTGCTAAGTGTGTGTGTGTGTGTGTGTGTGTGTGTGTGTGTGTGTGGACTGAATAAATATGTGTGTTTGTGGGAAGGGAAAAGAGTGTGTACATTCTTGCAACATGAATCCGCAAATGTTTATGTTTGTATGTCCACAAGTGTGAGGTTATGTGTCTGTTTGGCATACAGGTACACCACTGAAACATGAATCCCCCGTGTGAGTGTGTGTGCATCAGTGCGTGTGTGTGCTGTAAATTCTCAAATAGCAGCCGAGCGCGCAAACAAACATATAAAGGCTGGGTAAAAACCACGCAGGGGGCCGCAAAATGACCTGTATAGCCTAATGGTACATTTAACATATGTACACATGCACTTTTTCACAGTGCTAGTTCCGTCATTACGATTACAGTCTTTTTCTATGATACATGATTCTATGTCATTTTTGACATGTAAGCATCGATGCCACTCTTGTGTCTGTACATTAAATATGAAGCTACTGCTACTAGCTAGCCTACTTAGCTTAGCATAAGGACTGGAAACAGGGTGAGAGAGCTAGCCTGGTTTTGTCCAAAGCCGCCAGAATTCTCCTACCAGCACCTCTAAAGCTCAATTAACACTTTACATCTTGTTTGTTTAATTCATACAAATATTAAAGCCTAACATGGACGTGAAAGAGACAATTTGCCATTCTATAGTGAATTATGTACAGACTATTTCTTGGCCCGGACCAGTAGACCTATTTATTATTCCGGTTTTGTATATTAACACCTATTCAATGTATGCAAAATATATTGTAATATACTGTAGTTAAGAATACAGTAATAGCTGCCATGCAGGTGCCTTACCGGTCTTTACCCTTTCAGAAACATTTGTATTGACATTTTGAGAAAAAAAAGATATACTGCAAGTTCTTAACTGTCTATGCTTCAAATGTGATATCAATTTTAGGCCATGCTGCCCAGCCCCAAGTAAAATTACATATATAAGT